>JANAVB010025199.1:1404860-1494832 GCA_029216955.1 Iris pallida | reverse complement strand
CGAAAATGGTCATTCTCCGTCCTTTTCAATACGGAGAATGATCATTCTCCTCCATGTTAACACGAGATTGGTCATTCTCCGTGTTAATATCACGAAGAATGACCATTCTCCTGTCGAAAAAGACGGAGAATGACCATTCTCTGTTGTAAAAAATGCGAAGAATGTCCATTCTCCGTGTAAAGATCACGGAGAATGATTATTATCCGTGTTAATATCACGGAGAATGACCATTCTCCGTGGTAAAGTGACGGAGAATGGTCATTTTCCGTCATTTTAGTACGGAGAATAGCTATTCTCCGTGGTTTTAACACGGAGAATGGTCATTCTCCGTCTTTTCAATACGGAGAATGACCATTCTCCTCCATGTTAACACGAGATTGGTCATTCTCCGTATTAATATCACGGAGAATGATCATTCTCTGTGTCGAAAAAGACGAGAATGACCATTCTCCGTTGTAAAAAATGGCGAAGAATATCCATTCTCCGTGTAAAGATCACGGAGAATGATTATTATTCATGTTAATATCACGGAGAATGACCATTCTCCGTGATTTTACCACGGAGAATGGCAATTCTCCGTGGTTTTGACACGGATAATGACCATTCTCCGTCATTTAGTACGGAGAATGGCTATTTTTCGTCATTTAGTACGGAGAATGACTATTCTCCTGCGTTTTAACACTAGAAATGTCCATTCTCCATGATTTTACCACGGAGAATGGCGAGTTGAAAGTTTAGAAAGCCATAACTTTTGACTTGGAGATCGAAACGAGGCCCGGTTTGTCGCAAAAACGAGCGTATTTTCGAGGAGCCTGAAAGTAATCGATTTTTCGTTAGACGGACTTTCGAAATTTCGGAATCGCAAAAAAATGATGTTCGACCTCCATTTTGACATGGAAAGATTTTGGAGAAAGAAAACCTAGATTCGAAAGTGAGCAGCGTATCGAGAGAGAAGAGAAGAATAGAAAGTGAGCACGTAACGAAGAAGATGAAGAATCGAAATCTTTTTTTTTGAAGAATATGTTTCGCGGGTGCTTTGAATAAATTAGAAGGGTAAAAGGGTCATTTGGAACCCGCTTTAGATAAGTTTCTCTAATTCTGGGCACACGATGAAAGTTTTTTAGGGTAGATTTTTCATGAAACTTTTTAGTTTTTGAACATTTCATAAATTTCCCCATTAAAAAAGGGCACCTTCTAGCAACCTAGATATTTTCTAGAGAATATAACAAACTCCTAAGTACCTAAGATCCTACTCCCTAGAATCTATAAATTGTCTTCTTCCCATTAAATTCATTCATCAAATCAAACCTGGTAATGAAGCCAAGGGCCAACCCAAATCTAAACTACTTATTTTTTCCAAACCTCCTTATAAGCCTATAGTCTCTCAGCTTAGCCCACCCTCTCTCCTAATATTCCAAGTTCCCTCTCAAACCTGTCGTCCCTATCAAGAAGACGATTACGAATGTAACCGTCGATTCTTGATCCCTTCTGTGGAGTTCATCCTCCGGGCCATGGCGAGGGTCTGGTGACTTCTCCTCCCCGAGCATCGCCGGCGACTGAGGGTTTTCTCTGCGCCAGTGATCGAAGATCTGAGTTACTCCGGCTATCTCTCGGCCGAGCACCACCGAGCAGGCGATGGCGAGGACTGAGGAGTCGTCCTCCTCCTCGATCAGGCGGTGCCGTGACCGCAGTGTTCATCACCACCGCCATTGATGTCGCACTCTGCTGCAGTACCTCACCAGCGTGCATAGTCAACCGACGACGACGCCTGCCTCGTCGACAACTGTTGTGACCATCGTCGATCTCCGACGACGACGAACCGCCATTGACGAGCGCATCGACAATCTCCTCCGTGTAGTGTCGTCGAGTCTCCTCCGTGAGCACGACGAACCACAACATTCTCAACTCGATCAGGGATTTTGTGTTTCGAATCTAAGAACATAATCGAATCGGTAAGTTTTCATCTTTCTTCCATTAAATTCTTTAGTCTTCTTGATTTCTGATGGATTATAAATCAAGAAGTTGATCTAAACTACATTTCTCTGTTCTGTTCCCAAACCGTTTGATGAAATGCTTCAACCGTGCTTATGGCGAATTTGGACACGTGGAGGAGAGTGTCCGACACAGGGGACACTGGCTTCACGTTCGAGTCCAAAACTGACTCAATCCAGGTACGTTGATTCCTTAACTCATTGATCAATTGTGTCTCTGTTTTGGACACAGGGTTTTGTCTGGTTTTTGACACGTGAGCTCGTGTCGTGTTGATATTGAGTCAAAAATTGAATAGACACGGTGCAGACAAAGCAGTATGTGTCAGTTCTGAGGAAGTGTCCAGTTCGACACTAAGGTACTGTTTGGGAAGGGTGGAAAATGGGAGGAAAAAAAAGTTGAGGGGAAAGTTAGAGGAAAATTTTAAATAATTGTGTTTGGAAAGGGGGAGAGAACATGGGGGAGGAAAATTTGAAAGGAAAAAGTATGTGGGTCTCACCAAAAAAAAATTTCTCCCAAATGTGGGAGGAAAATGGAGGAGATGAGAGAATTTGAGTGAATTTATCCCACCACCCCTCAAAAAGTTAATATTAAAGCATCATTTGAGAATACCAAGGAAGAAATAGTAATTATACCTATATCCATAAACAAATAAAAAATTGTTTTTAAATTTTTTCTTCCTACTTTTTGTCCATCCAAACAAAGGAAGGAAAAATTAACTTTCCTTTCATTTTACTCTCCTCCATTTTCTTTCCCTCAAAATTTTCTCTTTCCCACAAATGTTCCCAAACACAGTGTAAGGGTCGGACACGAGTGCAGTACAACGTGAGCGTAGACCTGTCAATGGATAGTCGAAAATTCAAATCCGGTCCGAATTTTTAGCATTGTTGAGTTTTAGCATTGCATAGTGATTTCTACAATTTCCGAATCCGTAGTTTGGACCGAACCTTATCCGAATTTTTGTCCGTACCGAATGTGATTTCCGAATCCTGTCCGTACCGAATGTGATTTCTGTGGACACTTTATTAATCGTGCAGTGGACGAATTGTTGAGTTTTAGCAATGCTAAACTATTATATTCAATAGTCAGTTCAAATTGTTGAGTTTTCAAACTCAACGGCTATGACCGCATGTGATTTCTGTGGTTTGGTCTTGGGCTCGGTTAGTTGGGCCTAAATTTGCGCTGGGTCAAATTAATCGGATAGATAGCTAAGTTCTGGACTAAAGAATGGGCTAGATTTGTGCGTTTAATAACTGTTGAGCTTTGGTCTGGGTTTAGGAGGAATTAATGTTTAATCACTTGATGGTGGGGCTGAGCTCAATATTACAGCATGTTTGGCTAGAGTATGAGAAATATTTGATAGTAAGAATTAGTTTTAGGAAAAAGATTAATACTTAGAAATAGAATTTTAGAAATTGAGTAGTAGATTTATAGGAAATTTTCTAGAATAGATTCTAAGAAATAATTGTGTCCTTTGACACAGATTTTCAGGATTTTGGACTTGACCGCTACAAACATTCCAGGCAAGTATACTACGACTTAACATTTACTCTATATTTTAGCATTGCATAGTTTCCATATTGGACACTTTATTAACACGGGTTCTATTGTGCATTGATTGTGCTATTGCTCATTGATTGATTGTGAGTCGGGGTTGGAGGAAATATTAGCTTCTATGTGATCAAACATAGTGTAATATTGTGGATAGTCTAGTCGCACATCGTGCACATGTGGCTAGATCGGACCGTACTATTGGTATTATTGTATTTATTATGCTTATTGTGCGATAGCTGGTCACATAGGAATTAATATTTTAATTCACTATTGCATTGATTGATTGTTCATTGTTTCAGTTATTGCATCATTGTCCAATTACAAGTTAGTTCATATCATACTTGTTGCATTGCAGTTTACATTGTATATGTTCATTTCGTAGGGTTGTACTTTGTTCTTTTTCTGACTGGATATGTTGCAGGTGATAATGAGTTATATCATAGTTATTATGATCCTCGGTATGGATAGTAGCAGATGCTGGAGTGGATGTTAGCCATGAGTAGAGATTTGAATGGATATAGGAATTCCTTGTATATTTTATTCAGCTGATATGTTGTACGTTGAGATTCGGATGACTGTACATATGTAGTAGCTGATGATGTTGCCTCTATATTTACCGGATTTGTCTCTGCATATTTATTGTAAAAGTGTACTAAAAAGAAATAGTAGAATGTGATGATCTGGTGATTGGTTATTAGCACGTGATTAGTAGCTGTGATGAGCAAATCGATTAATTGAGCATTTTGACGACTGATGAGGTCTAGACAGCTCACTACTGTCGATTCTACGGCATAGCGCGGGGCGTGGCAGACCGAGAACCACTGTTACCTCTAATATTGTGTCACTGCAATCCTACCATAAAGTTTTATGCTATTGGTTCAAAGAAAAATCTATCAGGCTTCTAGCTTTTGGTTCAAGAGATGACCATGACTGAAAGAATATCAAGAACAGTGGGCAATCCTTTTGGACATTACGGGATTGTGGACCAGAACCACTATTGTTTATTGTTTGTTCTTTGTATAGAACAAAGTCATATGAGAGGATGGCTTGAAAGTTTTAATGAGTTCTCGGATATTTGGAGTGTTCGGCGTGCTGTACAGGAAGCACGGGTAGCACAGCACTATAAAGGAGCATAGTACTCCATGTAACAGTGGGGTGACACTACATGAGGTACTTAGGGAGGGTAAAGTCTCGGCTTCGGACAAAGTCACAGCGACGTAGCATCACACATATACAAGTAGGCCTAATGCTGTAGGCAACAACTACAAAGAGCCTGGACCTCATGTTACAATAGCGTGACACCACATGAGGTACCTAGGAAGGATAAAGCCTCGACTTCGTTAGCCATATCACAGCGGCATAACAATGCAAGGAAGCAAAGGGCTTCATGATGGGTAGTTTGGCACTACAAAGAGGCTGGACCTTATGCTACAGTGGTATGACACCACATGAGATACAGCCTCAGCTTTGGGCCATATCATAGCGGCGTAGCACCGCAAAGAAACGAAAGCTTCATGCCAAGACTCTTTAAAAGAACTCAGCTAGAGTGTATGGATATAGATGTATATATATACACCGAAACCAGGCTGGCATAGGGCTTTAATGTGCAACCAGAAGCATAGTTGATGTCATAATATGAGTGGAAAGAATTGCAGTTATGGTACAGAATTCAAGACATAATCCATTCTTATATCATGTTGTTATTTAACCCATGCGGAAAGATTCAAATCGTAGTGATCTTTCTAATGCATGACGGCGGTCACTACGGAAATGCTCAACCCACATATTGAGATATGTGGGGGATTGTTGCTATTTTTGCCATTGGACTAGTGTAAAATAGTCTCACATCGGCTACACTACCAAGTGGGTATCTCAATATAATGCTTAGCATGGTGAGGTGTGCATATAGGATATAGTGGGGAACATGTGCGTGCCATGTGGGGGATTTTTCCTAGAAAGAAAAATAATTAACTCCAACAAGGAAGCATGTTACTTTTTGTCGTTCGGACTCAGACCGAACACGGGCTCCAAGGCTTCATGCATGCACGGGCGTGAATGGGGGGTAGGCGTGGACTGGCACACGACTACGCTGATTGTGGGATAATCTAAAATATCAAACTCTTTTTGAGAATTGATATTTTAGTCCCACATCGAACAGGAGAAGAAGTGAAGTCTCACTCCACTATATATATAGACCCCCGGCCTCCTTTGTAAGATGCACCAAATATGAAAGCAAAGTGAGTTCGTTGAGTCCAGGTAGCTAGTTCGAGTTATAAAAAGTTGAAGCGTCCAAAGTTCTTTGAGAACTTTCTGGTTCCTGAGAGCAGATCGCGGTGGGCAAATCATACTTTGAGCAACCATGTTTCATTACCCCAGCAGAGCTGTTGAAATCTCTTTCTTTCTTTTTCTTCTTTCTTCTTTCTTCTTCTTCTTCTTTCTTCTTCTTTCTTCTTGGCTGGTTGCAGGATATTTTGGAGAGCAAACTTCCTTGCCGGAATCTCCAAAATCATAAAACTCAGTTCATGCACTTTTGGAGAGCGAACTCATTCGTAGGAATCTCCAAAGTGCTGAAACTCAATCATATACTTTTGGAGAGCGAACTCGTTCGCATGAATCTCCAAATTACTGAAACACAGTTGAGGTACTTCTGAAGAGCAAACTTGTTTGTAGAAATCTCCGAAGTTCCAACCAGGGGTGAGCATCGGTTCGGTCCAAACCGAACCGATTATACAAAACCAAAATTACTGAACCCGCTTTCCAAAACCGAACCGTATTCAAAATAATCGAACCGAATTAAAACGGTTCGGTTTTCGGTTGTTTCGGTTCATGGGCCCAAGTTGGGCCGGACCTTCTAAAATTTTAATTCCAAAAATAAGAGTAATTTTTTGTAACACGAATGCATGCTGACCAAAAAATTTAATTCAAAAAACAGTAATCTTTTTTAACTACCAAGTGGCTCGGGCCTACTAAAAATTTTATTACCAACACCAAATTCTTACTATATTTTAATTTACAAACAACAAATATAGTTCCAGGCTGGCCCATACAAACAAAAACCACCAGTACACCAATGCTGCACTGACCAAAATTTTAACAACAAACATACCTGTTAGAAAAACATAACATCCAGTTCTTGCAAATATACAAGCATACATCTACAACAATTGCAAATATATAAACAAAAATTAAATACAAAATTTTATTCAGCAAGTAATGCATATTTATAACTTTCGATTGTCCTACACACTGACCAAATGCCATGACTAGATGAATCCGAAATCATTTTGATAGCTTGTTATAACTTTCAATTGCCCTGCACCAAAACAAGAAAAAACGTTCAACCATTTGGAATAAATCAGCAAATATACAAGCAATATAATCAAATTTTCAAAAAACACCATTACATTACATCAGATTAGAATATACGAACATATAAAATTGCCATCGGCATCCACATAGAACTGCCATAGAATTAAACACAGAAAAACAATAAATATACAAACATCCAGTTCCATCACATATACAAACACCCTAACATAATATACATACACATTGGACAACACATGAAACATGTATAAATAGGCATATATATATTACAACCAGTAACAAACATGTATAATGTAACAGATATGTATAAATATATCCACAAACATATTGGACAAGACCGAGACATTAATGGCAGCTGATATATATTATATATATATTATTATATATCTATATATATATATATAATATATATAATATATATATATATATATATTGCACTAGCAGCATCCATCCTTTATTTTCTTTTCTACTCATGGCAAAGTAAAAAAATAAAGAAGGATTGATAACATTAACGAATTAATTTTAATTTTTTGTAAATGATACAATAATTAATTTTATAAAGGATCTACACATTTGAACTTCCAATTCTCAAAAATAATATTACAATAACAATAAAAAGATTAGAAGTACTTACAGTAAATAAAATTAAATCGAATTATTGATATAACAGAGAAAACGAACCAAAAGTCCTGCAAGAAGAAAAATGGTTTCTAATAGAAAAAAAAATTAAAATAAAGATCACAACTAGAAGTGTTAGGATTAGTGTTCTAACCTCATGAATCGAGTCAAGAACGATTGTTGTGATAACAAGGGTTGTCGTCCAACTCTTCATAGAACTAGGTTTAGATCTAGAGAGAGGACAAAAAGGGAGGGATCTGTGGAGAGAGAGAGAGAGAGAGAGAGAGAGAGAGAGGAGAGAGAGAGTGGAGAGGGAGAGAGTCGGAGACTCGGAGAGAGAGAGAGAGAGAGAGGGGGGGTTGAGCCGCTGAAGAACCTGGAGAGAGTGGCTCACACGGCGGATGAGAAAAAAAAAAAGAGGAGGAGAGAGAATATGTAGGGTTTACTTTTTGTATATATAGGAAGGAATGAGTAGATTTGTAATTGTATAGAAAATAATTTCAATTTTCGGTTCGGGTCGATAACCGATACCCAAATCCCACAACCGAACCAGAAAACCAAAATTTCCAAAATTTAAAACCGAATTCCGACCCAATATTTCAAAGCCGACCAGAACTGTTAATTGGGTCGGTTTCGGTTTCAAAACCAATATTTACTCACCCCTAGTCCAACTTAAATAATTAGGAGAGCAAACTTGTTTGCAGCAAGTCTCCAAAATCCTATAATATCATAACAGAGAGCAAATTTATTTGCACATTGAAGTCTCTGTCTTGATCGTTTTATTCAGAACAAAGAGCAAATTTATTTGTACATTGAAGTCTCTATCTCTGACTGTTCTTCCATCTAGAACTGTTTGAGGAATAATAAATTTAAACCCACTCCTGGGATAAAGTGCAAATATATATTCCCATAATAACTATCATTCCATGGTTTTAAAAATGTCAGGATTATTTTGAGTATATCATGATGTTTTTAAAAAAGCAGACTCTAACGTTCACTTCCAACTGATAGACGAAAGAGATTATTTGATCAAGTTATATATCATGGTGGGTTTAATTGATGCAAACGTCTATAGATCTTATTTTGCTAAGGATGATCTAAGAAGGGTTTTTTTTTTTTACTTTTACCCTAAGGCATCGTTTGGTTTGCGGAATCATGTGGTTGGGAAAGGAAAATGATTAGTTTCTATGTTTAGGTGTGTCAAAAAATTTGAGGAGGAAAGAAAAGTGATTCTCAATGAAAGAAAAATTAGGGGAGGAAATGATTCCGTACATCCAAGCTAGAAAACACTTTTCCACCTTGAAATATTCACTTTTGCTTTTCAAAATTTTTGGCATTTTCAAACATCAAAATAAAAATTATACTTTCTCAAGAAAAGAAAATGCTAAGTGCCTATTTGGTTACGCTTTTAGAACCTATTTTTTATTTTAAACATCTGCTACTCCACAAAACCATGTTTGGCAGTCCAACTTCCAAACAAAATTGGAGATGAATGTTTAAAGGGATAATTTAGCAAATGCCCCCATTTAAATATGGAAACTAAGAGATACCCCCACTATCTTTAGAAACTATGAAATACCCTCATTTTGGATGAAATGTAAATCCTCCGTTTAACCTCCGTTAAGTGAACACTCAACCCACCCATGAAGCTGTTAAATAACATAAATGACCATAAGAGCACATACACCCTCTTCTCCTCTTCCTCATTTCCCTACAGAACTTTTCCTGATAAGCAAGCGATGGCTAACAAAGAAGAGGTCCGGATGGAATGGAGACATTCCTGTCCGTCTATGGCGACGATTGCCGCATCATCCAGAACTTCCCTCCGCATCTCTCCGTCCACATCAACCTTGCACTGCCAACGATTCTTCGCACCAAGTAATCACCTCTAATCTCCAAATCAATGTGCTTTTTTATATGTGCAAACCCTAAGGAATTATCCACTCAAAGGAAGAGAATTGTCAGATTCATTTTTATCGATTGATTTAGTGAAACCCTAATATGAATTATCCACTCAAAGGAAACAAGCAAACTTCTCAAAGATGGGGAATATACATGAAAACTGTTTTGGTCTTGTGCCCAAAATTGATTGTATGTATCCCATATGTTTGTAATGAGCTGATTTTTGTTTTAATGTATGTTATACAGCCTGGTGTAGTACCTAAAACAACGCAGTGTAGTGTAAGAATGGGTTTAGGATCTAATACAGGTAATGCGACTGATGGTATTGTGGATGATGAGTGGTGGGAAGCTGCAGCCAGTGTTTGGGGGGTTTAGGGTCTAATGTGGGACACAAAGATGCCGTGAGAGAATTTGATGATTGGTATAGTAGAAATGTGGACCTCTTTGTTAGTTTCTTACTTATGGTGGATATGGCTTATGAACTTTTTTTGGGGGAGAAATTTGTGGTCAACTGACTTATATGGGTTGAACATTTTCTTTGTTCTGGTTGTATGGTTTTGAAAGACAAATGAAATGGTGATTTTTGTTGCCAATTACAAATGACATTTTAAAATCATATATATATATAATATATATATATATATATATATATATATATATATGATATATATATTGCAAATGACCTCTAGCCTAGTGGTTAAGAGAGATGCATGCGGCCCAAGTGCGGGAGTTCGAGCCCCAGTGGAGGCGAGTTCACCACAATTAACCATTGCTTCAAAAAAAAAAAAAAAAAAAAAAAAAAATATATATATATATATATAGATATATATATATTATATATATATATATATATTTATAGATATATATATATATTAGTGGGCAGTTCTGTCATTTTACACAGATGTCATGTTTGAGAATCAATTAAGAAATATATGTAAGTAATCTCTATTTAGATGGGCATTTATGTCATTTTAACAGTTTCAAAGATGGATGATGTTTCACCTAAGGGAGATTTAACGGAGGTTTTGAATGTTCATCCAAAAGTAGGGGTATTTCATAGTTTTTAAAAATAATAGGGGTATCTCTTAGTTTCCATACTTTAAGTGGGGCATTTGCTAAATTATCCCATGTTTAAACTCACCATTTAGAAAATCTCAACCAATTTTTCCAAGTGTGTGAGCCCTATCCTCCTTCACCCCTCAAATCCCCACCTCGAGAGAAAACCACAAACCCCCAACGACCAATGGCAGTCCAGTAGAGACAGGTCCAGGCGGTGACTGCCTACGCGCAGCGAGCCAACGGCGGCTCCTCCTCCTCCATACGCAGCTTTTCCTTTATACCGGAGCGAGCCGGCGCCCGCTCCTACTTGACGGCGGTGATCGCCTACGCGCAGCGAGCCGGCGGCGACTTCTCCTCCTCCATACGCAACAAGCCGGCGTCCGCTCCTACATGTCGGCGTTGACTGCCTACGCACGGCGGCTCCTCCTCTTCCATACGCACGAGCCGGCGATCGCTCCTATGCGACGACAGTGATCGCCTACCAGCAACGAGCCGGTAGCGGGTTTTACTCCAAACGCAGCGAGCCGGTAACGGCTCCTCCATACGTAGAGAACCTCGTCACTGTAAACCCCTAAACTTTCACTATGATATATTTTTTATTTATAATAATTTATTTTGGTAAGTCGAGTGCGAATACGTATGCGAAGTATTTATTTTAATATACAAAGATTAATTATAGTTTTTTTTATATAAAATAAGTATATTTTTTTAAATAATAAGATAAATATTTTACCTCGGTTCAGTATAAAATGTGTCAAGCCGTATTTTTCAAAGCTTTATTTTATTTTTACAAAGGCTATTTTATTGGTAGAGGTAACAATTTAAAATAGTATTTTCTTTAATAATAATATGCTTTATTTTGCATACGAGATACTAGGGATGGCAACGGGGCGGGTTGGGGTCGGGGACCATATCCCCCATCCCCATCCCCGAGTAGTATTTGAATCCCCATCCCCATCCCCGTTTCCCGTCGGATTTTATTTTTTTACCCCATCCCCTCACCGCTAAACAATGCAGTCCCCGTCCCCATCCCCGTCCCCGTCCCCGTCCTAGCCTCATTAACACTTTCGAGGCTAAATTTTTTTGTCTCCATCTCCCGTCCGTTAACAATTTTTATGTACATTATAAGCTGAAAAAATTATTTTCGTTCCAAAAAAAAAGTACAAGGTATGTTAATAAACATGGTTTTCATAAAATATATACTAGATAGATCATGAATCATACAATTTCCAATGGGTTGCACATATGGATATGTATAAGTAATCGGGGTCGGGGATTTACCGGGGCGGGGAGTACTATACTCATACCCGTCCCCGATCTGACCGGGGAATTATTTAATCCCATCCCCGCCTCCATCTCCGTTTTTAAATCCCCAAATCCGTCCCCATCGGGTAAAAAACGGGTCCCCGTCGGGTTCGGAGGGACATTGCCATCCCTACGAGATACATGAAAATAAATTTATGTATATTTAATTTTGATATTATTTATTATTTTAATTTACGAAAAGATATTTTAAATTGATTTATGGTGATTTAAATTGGGATTAGATTTTATTGATTTTGATTGAAAGTTTTAATTTAAAGATAAGATTATTTAGTTTAAAATTTGGATTAGATTTTATTAAGCTAGTTTTAATTCGATTTAAATTAATGTAAAATTATCTAATGGGAATTTAAATAAGTCCTAATCCTTATCCAAATAGAATTCCTCCATCCTAATATAGATCTTCTCATTGTTTTCTATAGTTTCCTCCACGATAATTCTCACCATTGTGTGCGTTCATGTCTGTGTCCCCAATTATTCTCCCGTGTCAGCCATGACGGCCATGGGTTCGACCCCGGGTATCTTTCCACTATATGGTATATAGATTACATGTACAAATTTTGTTCCATCTTCGCATCTGACACACTGGACACGACTCAGTCTCCACCCGTGTCACGCAGGACACACCAACCCAAATCCTAAACCCTAGCCACCGCCTCACCAGAAAAACCCTTCGTAGTAGGCCACGCCCAGCCACCCCGCGCTACCTCTTCCGACTACGCCCATGCCAACATCTTCATCCCCACCTTCACCCTTACCGTCACCTACAAACAAGCCATCTCCACCGCACCTTCCACCCGACGACCATCACCGTCTCCCTGACTTCCGCCCCACACCAAAACCTCCTCCCTCACCGTTTCCAACTACCCGGCTACCACCATCGCCCATCATCACAATCAAAACCCACATCCTCGTCGACCGCCGCGGTCACCACCCCGCCACCATTCTCGCCACCACCGACACCACTACAAAAGCCCTAAACGAAGAAAACCCATAACTGTCCTCCGTCACTGCCCCACCAACCTCTGGGATAACGCCTTGTCGCCCACGTCATTGCCAAATTATGCGTCGTCGCAAGATTCGGCCGCCCGTCGCCATGAGATCCGGCCGCCCCTGAATCTCCACGCTTGCCTCCAGTTCTCTTTATTAAATTTCTCTTCTTCTTTCTATTGTTACTCTTGAAGGGGACAACTGGTTTATTATTATTATTATTATTATTATTATTATTATTATTATTATTATTATTATTATTATTACTATTATTAATGTACTGTTATCAACATTAATATTGTATTTAGTTGCGAATATTATAGTTATTAGATTATTATACTGATTATCATGATTATTATTAGGACTAATATTATTATTTTAAAGAATTATATATATATATATATATATATATATATATATATATATATATATATATATATATATATATATATATATATTAAAAACTACATGTAAAAGTATAGGGGTTAGAGTTATTTATGTAATTCAAAATTTGGGTTTAGCCCTAAAATAATTTTTTTTAGTTTTTAATGTTTATCTACAAATATTTTAACTAATAAAATATATAGTTCATACCTAGAAACCTATTTTAATAAACTTTTTGTCTAAAAGGACTTAATTTTTCAAGTATTTTCCTAAAATTATTTTAATTAGTAAAATGGGTAACTTCCAAACTAAAACTTATTTTTTTAAGTATGTATTTAATCTAAAAATACTTTGGGGCAATAAAATATATTTTTAAATATTATAAATATTTTCTAAAATAGTATAAGAATTTTTTTCTTCGCAAATTTTCATTGATTATCATGGCTGACCACGGCTAATCGTATTTCATATTCTCTTCTAAGACTGGACTTCCATATATCGATCCTAGCTAATTGGACTATTCTGGATTCGATGAAAATAGTCTGTGCCATCATCGGAGGCCATCTTGCGTAGTTGTAACACCAAAGTCAAATTCTATACCAACAGGATCATCGCTCCACACCAAGCGCCACACTAGGTAAGATACCTTGCCATATTTTATTTGCATAATATTATTTAGTTACTGCATGGTTACTGCTTATTTATTTCTAGTTTCTTCAGTTGCATCTCCGTTACTGTTCATGATTTACTCTACTGTGCTTTCAGTTATACATGATGCAAGTGCTAGTCATATTTCATTCTTGTCTTTAAATTATGCATATGAACCTAGAGTTAAGGGACTATTGTTTGTTAGTACATTTTCAAAAACTTTGTCATGACTGTGCCACGAGATATGTGTGAGTTATGAGTAGCATATAGAAGTACTTGTGTGTTGGTTGATCACCCGTACGCATGTGTTAGGTCTAACTGCTAATAGAGACATGTTAGAAGACTTGGCAGTTAGTAGAGGTACATGGTCGTGTATACGACTTAGTTAGGTGCATAGGATGGGGAGGACAGTTCCTTAGCGTATGGCCGAGTATGCACTTTCCTTTTGTCCCAGAAGCTCCGCTGGAGATATGACCCCGATTACCCCATTTTTCTATTCATGTTGGCCTCTGGTGTTTAAGAAATGTCATACTTTGAGGTCTCTGGTGCCCAGAGAGGGGGCCATACCAATTCCATTATAACTAGAGTGCCCATGCTTTGAAAGTTTATTCTTAACTGCATGAACACAGTAGAATGGTTATGCGACCTTAGTTGATGTCATGTCACCCTCAGTTTCAATAGTGGCATAGGACAGTGTCACATCACGAAATAGTGTGATACCCTTTATCTTTATTTGGTTGTAGGAATAGTCCACTGTTTTGATGATGGGATATTAGGCCGTGTTATGATTTGGACTAATTACTTTTACTTGTGACTTTGTGACATATTTTATATAGCATGTTTATCTGTATTTTGTTACGTCCCTCTGAGGACATGGTGATCTCTCCAGGTGTGTGTGTTTTGTGACTTTCTGCATGAGTTCTAGTCAAGATCGTGGTCTTCTTCTTCCTATCGACGATAACATGCTCTTAGATCATGCTTGTTGCTTGTATTCTTCTTTTTGTTATTTTTCTCTCTCTAGTTTCATGTTGGTAGTGGATCTCCATCCAGCAACATGTAAAATGACTTTTCATATTTGATTCTATAAAAAGCTTTACTCTCTATATTGTGGATGACACTAGTTAGCCGTGATTATACTGCATTTACAGATTACGTATATTTATCATACGGCTGGCATGTTTACATACCTAGTCCTACGTATTTTGAAAATTTTGCATTCCCACCTTTTCTTACTAAACACATATAATATTTCTCGTAATATGTTTTGTACTTTCTTTAGCTTGCTAATATATATCTAAAATTTAACTCTATGTCATATCACTACATGCATTCCAATCATGTTCTTATACATCTTATTCGTTCCTGACCAAAATATTATAATTTGGTACACTCCGTCTTGTCTTAATACTCTAGTATCAAGCCTCAGTAACCCAATATCACATTTAAAATCCAACATCACGTTTCAATACTCCAATTTGTCATGATCCTTCAAATTCTTACCATTCCTGGTTTATCTATTACATTTATATATGATCACTCTATAATTTATTTAGTCGTCTATTTTCACCAACATGTATATTTCTTGATTCCAATTTTCTAGTTTACCTATTTGATCCCGAATTCTCAATAAAAATTAATTATCCTGTTTAAACTCGAATCCTTCATCTTGATTTCACTGTATCAATTTGACCAAACTTTTTTCTGTTAAAAATATATATATACACCTTATTACATCTTCCAACCTTGTATTATTATAATCATTCTCTCTCTGGTTTCTGATTTATAATCTTTTGCACCCTTCAATTCATACGATTTCCATCCTTAATTAGTTACACCTTAAGTATAAAATTTCTTGTTTCGTTCGTCTTTTATATATCTTTTGATTCATCATGCATCTTCCTAAAGTGCATCTACATGCTTATCAATTAACAACCTCTAATCTACAATGTCAATTTGCTTGGTATTCACATCATTAATTATCCCTTCCTTGATTCAAATTCGAATCACAAGTGTTCATATTTATCCCATAACTCATGTACTCTATAAATCCTAGCTATAAATCATTCCAGATATAGATCATCAGACACGAACGAATTCTAGGCATGATCACTAGGTACAATGATAAAATATAGGCACGATCAGAATTATCTAGATATGATATGAGATAGAGTTGGAATATTATTGTGATCAAAATTATTTTAGGCAAGAGTAAAATCTAAGTACGATTAAAATATGATCAAATGATCATAAAATAGGAAAATATCTGTGAAACCCGCTTTCTGGATCTAGGTTAATTATTGGATATTTGATTAATTAGATTAATAGTTTAGATTAGGTTATTATTATTATTATTATTATTATTATTGGTCGGATCTGAAAATATTATTTCTAAAATTAATTATTTGGATTTTTGATTGTGGCCCTGTCCCCGATTCTGTGCCCGGAGTCCAACCCCGAGTCTGGACACCGACCCCAAACTCGAACCAGACCCCGTTTTCCTCAAACCCGACTCAGTTCCGAACCTGTCCTTATTTTCTCCCTTTTAGATTCTGGTTATTAATTTAAATGAAAAAAATACATTAAGCTAAATCCTAAAACTAAAACCTATTTCCCCACACGTGGCCCAGCACCCCACGACCCGTCCAACGCCTTCCTCGGCCGCATCTCCTTCAGCCGCGCCACTCGACCACTGTCCGGCGACCCCTGACCCGCTGTCCGTGTCCGGCCCCGAGCCAGCATCTCTGGTTGCTTTCTACGGCCTCGTGGACGCTCTGTTTCGGGACTGCTGTGGTTTCGGGTTTTTCGATTCCGCGTTCCGAACTGCTATCTCAGTATTCGAGATTTTTTCGTGCTTGAGAGGATTATTCTCTTTATTATCATCTGAGAGCTCTAGCTGAGCACCCGAGGTAATTTCCGTATCCCTGTGTCCCTTCCGTAGGTAGTCTGTGATGACGCGGTCTCGACCCCGTTGCGGGGATCGTTTCGACTCTATTGCGGAGATACACGCGACATTCGTCGCGGCGGTATATTTCGGTAGTTCGGTCTTACGCTGGATGCGTACGTTTCCGATCAGTTTCGGTTACAGTTTGATTTTATATTTATGTCGGCTTTTATCTTTATTGTGTTGGTTGTGGGATATTATTTTTGTGTGGAATATTATTATGGATGGTTTGGGTTGTTTTCCTGGTTCAGGATATTGTTTATGTTGACTTTTGGTACCGTCCCAGGATTGGGTTGTCCCAATTATAGAGGAAATGCTGCCCAAATTTTCAGAAAATATTTTAAAAAGAGATTTCCTTATAAAATTAACATAAAACCTATTTTTCGAAGAAACCCGGTCTTTGCAAAATGATTTATAGATTGGATTTGTTGGTTTTTGGCTTTTATGGATTTTGTATCACCATTTAGGCGACGACCATATCGGTCGAATGAGCCTCGGTGAAATGCAAACGCTACAGGGTTTCCTGTACATTGAGGCATTAGCCAGCAACATGAGATTGCACGACCAAGTCTGAGACTCTTTAATTTTAATTTTAAATTATAATTTATTTTAGAAATGGTACTGCTTTTAGTATTTATGGTGCAGGGCCTCGACCTACTGTTTGGACCGTTCGCGACACTCAGAGCTCGCCTTAGGATTAATTAATTTATGTAAATAATTTGTAAGGGCAATAACCCAATTTTTTCTTTTATTTTTCTGTGACCCTGTATAGTGTAGCGTAGCTTTTTATTATTTTTCTGGAATGTTGATTTCGTCGTTAAACGCATAGATCATAAAATGGGTATATTTATTTTATAAAGAAAATTAATAAAGTTTTCTCTTAATAAATAATCTAGTAATTTAAGCAATTCATATGTTTTCTCATTTAAAAGAAAAAGCCTAGTTTATATATATATATATATATATATATATATATATATATATATATATATATATATATATATATATATATATATATATATATATATTTAAAATACAAAGTTTTGCCAAATTAACCGGTAATTGCTATTTTTTCCCAATTAATCAGTAACCGACTTATTTAATTAAAATAATAACGAACATAAATCGCGACGCTAGATTTTCGGTAGATTAATTAATAACTTAAAACCTGACTAGGGACTGCTTCTAGAGATTGTAACTAGCACACCTAGAATGGTTTCGTTATGGTTCTAAGTCATGGTTCTCAACTGTAGGATCTCGGAGACGAACTTGACTTCCTCCTCGGTACCGACATACTCGATCCAGTCAAATAACAGAGGCAAGTTACGGTTATATTTTCTTATATTTTATTTAGTAATTGTCAAGTTGCATGTTAAACCACATTGCTACACGGAACCCTCTCCTAGGATTCAAATATTGATTGATATTGATTGTGGGAATTGGGAGAATAGTGTAACGTTTATGACCAATACCCCCCATATTGCATGATTGTGCGAGCTTACCCCTCTTACACACGGGGATAAGCCGTATCGCGTCGCTAGGACGCTATTGTATAACCCAAGCCGGTCATAGAAGATTACACATTCAAATCACATTATTTTTAATTGTTAAATTGCTGGAAAATATTGTTTCAACTGTTTAGCCTGCACTTTTCCATTATTACTTGAAATATGAGATACATATTCGTACTTGCTCCCTCCTGACTGGAGACCCACATTTTTAGGTGACATTGAGGATGCTGAGCTATTGTACAATAGCTACTATGACCCAGTTTTGTACCCTGTGGTGTTGCCAATTTCCTCCTTGGAGGATGCAGGACCTGAGGCCGACGAGCCGACCGCTTAGCTAGTCGTTTCTATTTTTTTCTAGTTTATTGGTTTGGAGTTTGTTAATTTTGAATTCAGCACTTTATTTCAGTTCTTTCATTTCCAGTTGTACTTTTCAATTGTTGAATAAAAGTTTTAAAATTTTCATATATTCAAGTTGTGACAAATGTATAGATGTTGTTGTGAATACCTGCATATAGAACAGCTTACTGCCGCCGTCTCACAACGGTGCAGGCTGGGCATGATCCGGTTCGACCCAAATAATTTTGGGATCGGGTCGTGACATGTTTTTAGTGGTGGCCCATGCAGGTCTAAAACAACAACTTAGGTAAACACACCTAGAAACAATTAGAACACTAGAATATTGATTTGTCACAACATAGGTCCAAATTATATATATATATAAATATTTTTGTTTGTTATAGATTGGTAGGCTACCTTGCTTATGTTCTGCATCCTAAACCTTATCCAGCATAGGCCGATTGTATGGTGGTCTATTTTGTCACGTCCCGATTCCGTAGAATCGATAGTCGTCTCCCGGGCGTGATGCCGTGTGAACCTAAGTTGCGATCGCACAAGTCATAAGGTTATCTGAAACACAACATCAAGTTAGAGTACGCAGAGAAATTGATTGACACATTTGAAATAGAAGTAAACTTTTTCATTGATAATAAAACTTTATTTATATTCATTGCTGCGCGGGCTACAATATGACTCGACTTACAAAATGAACGCCGATGAGATAGTCGTTCCATACATTACATTCCTTTTTACAAGCAAAATAGTTACACTTTCCACCTGCGATCGAGAGAAGCCGATTCGCCATCTTTTCTTTTGGACTGAGTGCGGGTCTTCTTCAAAAGGAATCCAGAAACAAGCCTTCACAAGCGGACGAGGCTTCAAAAGTGTCCACGCCGCCTTGAGATTTTAAGCGGCACTCCCTTCGTAATTTGGGGTACCTGCGTGGAGAGCGAGGATCAGTACATTACACTTTGTACTGGTGCGTGGCTATTTAAGTTCCAAGCTCTCATTTGGTTGAAGAGTTTATATGACTTAATATATGAATGTTTCTAACCATCCTAATGGATTTCAACAAGCATATGACAAGCAATGAAATTTACGTCGAAACTTACCCGCGGTGGACCGCGTCGCGCCTTATGAAACTTACCATGTTCTTCCCTGTCAATTGTTAACATTTTTCATATCAAGTGCAAAATGTACGTGTGATTGGTCACTGGCATCACAAGCCATCATGGACGTATAGCTTTGTTAATCGAGATCCTTTCAACGCAAGTAGCTAGCTCCGTTGCAAGTCCCCGCTTAACCTGTGCTGAAACCTTATGCACGACTATACCCTGTTTCCTCCTAGGCCGAAATGGTCCCGTGGCCTCGGGTTGCCGCTCGAGAAAACTATCGCCTTATCGACAAGTTGTCCATAACTGTGTGAAGACATATTTTTCCTTTTTAGTTATTAAGACATAGCCTACATTCTCTTTGAAAACTCAATCCTTTTTTCGTGTTCGTGCCTCTGCATTTATCCTTTCATTCGCAACAACACTATCGATTTTGCCTAAGAAGAGGGACGAGAAGAGAAGGGTCAGCCACTCACCTTGAGTTTACTTAGGCGAGAGAACTTGTTGGTCGCGCTAGACGTCGCCTACGCGATTACCTGAAATCACACAAGCAACCGATTAGAACACTGCATTATTCAAGGAGTTCGATAGGAAATACGAGTTCGAAATGCAAGCCATGAAAACCATCGAAAACATTCATGAAAACGCATTCAGAAAATAAAGCCAAAACCAACGCAAGCGGCGTGAAAAGCAGAGCAACAGGAGGTCTCTCCCGACTCAGTCGCAGAGTCAAATCCTCGAGGCGCAACCCGCTGAATATGGGACTTGGTTCCGAAGAAGACATTCCATAACGAGGAATGGATCTTAATTCAACCGTTCCCGTTCGATCGACTCGGTCGATCCCGACCAAATCGATAGCGACAGTGTTTCTTTCTCGTGCACCCCATGGACAGAGTACGGGACACGATGTAGGGACTGGGCACTACACCATAACCAACTAAGAAAAAGTTTCGTCCTCGAAACTTAAAATAGAACCTATCTCTACAAGAACAATGAAGGGAACTTCTCCTTCATTTCTGACTCAAGCACCCACGTCAACTCCTCGACCGAATGGTTTCTCCAGAGGACGCGGACTAGAGGAATGGCACGGTTGCGGAGAAGTTTATCCTTGCGATCCAAGATTTGTACCGCCTCTTCGACATATGATAAGTCCGCCTTCAGGTCCAGCTTACCCAAATCTACCACATGCCCCGGATCGTGCACGTACTTCTTCAATTACGAGACGTGGAAGACGTCATGTACCTCTGACAATGCAGGCGGAAAGGCGATTTGGTAAGCTACCGGGGCGACTCGTTTCAATATTTCAAACGGGCCAACAAATCTTGGGCTCAACTTTTCTTTCGCACCGAACCGGGAAACTCCACGCATAGGCATCACCTTCAGGAATACATGGTCGCCTTCCGAGAACTCGAGGGGGCGTCGGTGCGTGTCGGCATAGCTTTTCTGCCGGCTTTGTGCTATCTTCAATCTCTTTCGTATCAACTTGACCTTCTGCACAGTCTGCTCCACCAGCTCCGGACCAAGTATCTGCCGTTCCCCGACTTCATCCCAGCAAATAGGCGATCTACACTTCCGGTCGTATAAAGCTTCATACGGCGCCATTTGGATGCTGGACTGATAGCTGTTGTTGTATGCAAACTCGGCCAGCGGTAGATGGACGTCCCAACTTGACTTCAAGTCGATCGCACAGAGTCGTAACATGTCATCGAGAATTTGGTTCACCCGCTCTGTTTGGCAGTCAGTCTGAGGATGATAAGCTGAGCTAAACTTCAACGTGGTCCCCAATGCTGAATGTAGACTACTCCAGAAGCGCGCAACAAACCGTCCATCCCGATCAGAGACGATAGATACTGGGACCCCGTGCAGCCGAACTATTTTATCAAGGTATATCTGAGCAAGGCGGTCGACGCTCCAAGTAACTTTGATGGCGATAAAGTGCACTGACTTGGTTAGTCGATCGACGATGACCCAGATGACGTCGTTTTCCCGCGACGTCTTCGGCAAGCCAACAACGAAGTCCATAGTGATGTGATCCCATTTCCACTCTGGAATGGCAAGGTTCTGCATCTCCCCGCCCGGTCGCTAGTTCTCGGCTTTGACTTGCTGACAGGCCATACATTTTGACACAAAGAGTGCTACGTCCCTCTTCATGCCGTGCCACCAAAAGACAATGCGGAGGTCCTTATACATCTTGGTGCTGTCATGATACAAGGAATATTTTGCATAATACGCCTCCAACATTATCTCCTTTCTAAGTTCTGCATCGTCCGGTACGCATAGCCGTCCCTTCACGCGCAACATTCCCGACTCATCCTCTGCAAAGTCGGACGCTTTTTCTGTCGATATCAGCTTCCGCATCTTCTCCAGGTAGGGGTCGTCCTTCTGTGCAGACTTGATCCTCTCCAGTAGGCTCGGTTCCACCCGTAGTTGTGCCAGTTTTACGTCTCTGAAACGAACTCGGAGCTCGATGCCCATTCCTTCCAAGTCACGCAGCAATCGATCGTTGATGCATAACGAAGCTAAGTACTTCCGACTCAGCGCATCCGCTACCACATTTCTCTTGCCCGGCGTGTAGTCGATTGATAAGTCATAGTCTTTGATTAGTTCGAGCCATCGTCTCTGTCGCAAATTTAGTTCTTTCTGGGTGAAAAGATACTTGAGGCTTTGGTCCGTATAAATCCTGCACGCCACGCCATAGAGATAGTGACGCCACAGCTTCAACGCGAACACAATTGCCTCTAGTTCTAGGTCGTGCGTGGGGTAGTTCTTCTCGTACGGCTTCAACTGCCGGGAAGCAAAAGATATCACCTTATTCTGCTGCATGAGCACACACCCCAAGCCCTGGCCAGAAGCATCGCTGAAGATTTGAAATTCCTCTGTCCCGTCAGGAAGAGCAAGTATCGGGGCCAAAACGAGCCGTTGTTTGAGCTCCTGGAAGGAAGCTTCACAGTCATCTGACCACTTGAATGCGACTCCTTTCTGGGTGAGGCGAGTCAACGGCGATGCGATCTTCGCGAAGTCCTTTACGAAGCGTCGATAGTATCCCACCAAGCCTAGGAAGCTTCGAATTTCGCTAACTGATGCGGGCCGTTTCCAATCAGCAACTGCCTCGACTTTCTTCGGATCGACTGCGATGCCCGCGGCGGAGATGATGTGCCCAAGAAATGAGACACTGTTCAGCCAGAACTCGCACTTGCTCACCTTCGCGTACAACTGATTCTCTCGAAGTGTTTGGAGTACCGTCCGCAGATGCTCTGCATGTTGCGCTCGATCCTTCGAGTAGACGAGGATGTCGTCGATGAAGACTACTACGAACTTGTCAACGAACGGACGGAACACCCGATTCATTAGATCCATGAAGACGGCAGGGGCGTTTGTCAGACCGAACGGTATTACCAAGAACTCGTAGTGGCCGTAACGAGTACGAAAGGCAGACTTCGGCACATCATCTGGCTTGACTTTGAGTTGGTGATAACCCGATCGCAGATCAATCTTCGAAAACACTGTTGCACCTTGGAGCTGGTCGAACAAGTCGTCGATGCGGGGCATGGGGTATTTGTTTCGGACGGTGGCTTTATTCAATTCCCGATAGTCGATGCAGAGTCGTATCGATCCATCCTTCTTCTTCACGAATAGCACGGGCGTACCCCACGGTGAGACACTCGGAAGAATAAACCCTCTGTCGAGCAATTTCTGAAGTTGTGCCTTCAATTCTTTCAATTCTGCAGGGGCCATTCTGTACGGAGCCTTCGAGAACGGCCGGGTGTCGGGGAATGTGACGATGGTGAACTCTATTTCTCGATCGGGCGGCATGCCGGGTAGCTCATCCAGGAACACGTCTGGGAATTCTACCACAACGTCGGTCTGATCGTTTGCACTATCCTATCGCATGTCTCAAACGGAAGCTAGATAGCCTTCGTACCCGGAATGCAGCATCCGTCGAGCAGATATTGCGGAGATTACCATGCATGTCGGCGACACCTCACCACAAGAGTAGCAGAATTCAGGCACTCCAGGCATGAGGAATATGACCTTCTTTTCAGCGCAGTCTATGGTTGCGTTGCACGGCCCGAGCCAATCCATTCCCAGAATGATGTCAAAGTCCTTCATGTCTAGAACTATCACGTCTAGACCGATCTTTTGACCGCCGATACAGATAATCCTGCCGGCACAAGCTAAGTTTGTGAGAATTGGTGTGCCCGAAGGCGTGCTTACGCTAAGGTCGAGATCTAATGATATTACAGGGAATTTGTGCTCGGCGGCAAAGTCCGTCGATATAAAACTAAGTGAAGCGCCTGAATCAAATAACACACGAACATGCACATTATTGAATTTTAGTATACCTGACGCTACTGTATCTGATGCCAGCGCTTCGTCTCGAGTCAGAGCAAAGACACGCCCCTGAGCATTAGGGCGTCGGTCTTGGTTGTTGGATTGAGTGTGCTGAGGAGGTCGGGGCGCCTGTCCTCGATTCTCCTGGCGATGTTGCTATGGTGGGGCGTTACGACTCCATTTCTGGGGACAATCTTGCTTATAGTGACCCTTCTGTCCGCAAAAGAAGCATCCCTATCGTGGACAAAGCACTTGCTCGCCTTATGTCCAAGGGAACCGCATTTGGCACATTGCGATGATGGGTTATGTCCTCGGTAACTGCCATGGTTTGGACGCTTTGATGCGTGATTGTTGCCTCCCATATAGCTAGGACGTTTGTGATTGGAGTGGCGCACAACGTCGTCAGCACCGAAAGGATGTAGTCTCTCAAGACGGAGGGCGTGATTCAGAGCCTCGTCTACGGTCTTGTACTCCGGGACCCCGACATGCGCACCGATAGAGTATCGCAGACCCACTTCGAACCGTCGTACGCGGCACTCCTCTGTAGGCAGAAACGCACTAGCAAACTTTGACAACTTATTGAATTCTGCGACGTATTGTTCTACAGTCCGATTTCCCTGCCTCAACTGCATGAATTCATTCTCCTTCGCTTGACAAACGGCTGATGGAAGGTACTCGACTTCAAAGGCTTTACGGAATGTGGCCCAAAAGATCGGCGCTGAGTTGTTGTCACGTCGGATCGCTCGCTTATGCACGGCCTACCAGTCGTGTGCGTTCAACCGTAGCTGAAGTTGTGCGCAGGCGACTTGCTTGGATTCTTCAATGTCGAGCAGCTCGAAGTGATCTTCCAGCTCTTCTAACCAGTCGATTGCCATGGAGGGACCCTCGGTGCCGCTGAAGGAAGTGCGGCACGCCTTCTTGAACTCTGACACTTCAAAGTTGTACTTTTTCAGTGTCGCTGGTTGATGCTCGGGCTCCGCCGTATCGACTTCAATGGGTTAGATCGTCAGCCCGGTGGCAGTAGGTGCGATGATGGTAGGCGCAGTCACAAAATTTTCGTTGGCCGCCATTGTTTGGACGATCAGCTGCAGGATATCCAGCTGCTTTTGTTGAAGCTTTGCGTGCGAGTCGAAGCAAGCTTCGAAGCGAGCTTCGAACTGGGCCTGTCGTTCCTCTACCTGTTGATGCCGGTTCTCGGACTTGTTTTGCTGCGCCTCCATCATGCGCAGCATCCTTTCGATGGTATGGTTGGAAGGTCCGGCCCGCGAACGATGCGAACTTCTAGCGCCGCTAGAAGCGCTCTGTTCTTGCTCGGCCATGGGCTCCGTCACTTCTGCGATACGAAGGCAAATGCATCAGTCACAAATTATTACGGACTCATTGTATGGAACAACTTATCTCATCGATGCGAGGTCAAAGGTTTGGAACTCTAGACGCGAGGCCAAAGGATGTAAAGCCGTACTCTGATACCATTATGTCACGCCCCGATTCCGTAGAATCGATAGTCGTCCCCCGGGCGTGATGCCGTGCGAACCTAAGTTGCGATCGCACAAGGCATAGTCATAAGGTTATCCGAAACACAACATCAAGTTAGAGTACGCATAGAAATTGATTGACACATTTGAAATAGAAGTAAACTTTTTCATTGATAATAAAACTTCATTTACATTCATTGCCGCGCGGGCTACAATATGACTCGACTTATAAAATGAACGCTGATGAGATAGTCGTTCCATACATTACATCCCTTTTTACATGCAAAATAGTTACACTTTCTACCTGTGATCGAGGGAAGCCGATTCGCCATCTTTTCTTTTGGACTGAGTGCGGGTCTTCTTCAAAAGAAATCCAGAAACAAGCCTTCACAAGCGGACGAGGCTTCAAAAGTGTCCACGCCGCCTTGAGATTTTAAGCGGCACGTCCTTCGTAGTTTGGGGTACCTGCGTGGAGAGCGAGGATCAGTACATTACACTTTGTACTGGTGCGTGGCTATTTAAGTTCCAAGCTCTCATTTGGTTGAAGAGTTTATATGACTTAATATATGAATGTTTCTAACCATCCTAATGGATTTCAACAAGCATATGACAAGCAATAAAATTTACGTCGAAACTTACCCGCGGCGGACCGTGCCGCGCCTTATGAAACTTACCATGTTCTTTCCTGTCAATCGTTAACATTTTTCATATCAAGTGCAAAATGTACGTGTGATTGGTCACTGGCATCACAAGCCATCCTGGACGTATAGCTTTGTTAATCGAGATCCTTTCAACGCAAGTAGCTAGCTCCGTTGCAAGTCCCCGCTTAACCTGTGCTGAAATCTTATGCACGACTATACCCTGTTTCCTCCTAAGCCGAAACAGTCCCGTAGCCTCGGGTTGCCGCTCGAGGAAACTATCGCCTTGTCGACAAGTTGTCCATAACCGTGTGAAGACATATTTTTCATTTTTAGTTATTAAGACATAGCCTACATTCTCTTTGAAAACTCAATCCTTTTTCCGTGTTCGTGCCTCTGCATTTATCCTTTCATTTGCAACAACACTATTGATTTTGCCTAAGAAGAGGGTCGAGAAGAGAAGGGCCAGCCACTCACCTTGAGTTTACTTCGGCGAGAGAACTTGTTGGTTGTGCTAGACGTCGCCTACGCGATTACCTGAAATCGCACAAGCAACCGATTAGAACACTGCATTATTCAAGGAGTTCGATAGGAAATGCGAGTTCGAAATACAAGCCATGAAAACCATCAAAAATATTCACGAAAACGCATTCAGAAAACAAATCCAAAACCAACACAAGCGGCGTGAAAAGCAGAGCAACGAGAGGTCTCCCCCGACTCAGCCGCAGAGTCAAATCCTCGAGGCGCAACCCGCTGAATATGGGACTTGGTTCCGAAGAAGACATTCCATAATGAGGAATGGATCTTAATTCAACCGTTCCCGTTCGATCGACTCGGTCGATCCCGACCTATCGGTCCCGACCGAATCGATAGCGACAGTGTTCCTTTCTCGCGCACCCCGTGGACAGAGTACGGGGCACGATGTAGGGACGGGGCACTACATATTTTACTATATCTACTTTAGTTTCTAGATTTTATATATCTTTTAGTGTCCCTCAGCTTTCAGAGGTTATTTTTCTCCATATCCTTATCATACTCCAGCATTCCTTAGCATCCATACCCTTTTGTTATTTTTGGATTAGGATTAGATTTTTCCCAATCTCCTTCTTCAACAAACCTATTTCAAATTTTCAATTAGTTGATCAAATCACACTTCTCTATCTATATCTAGATCTATTCCGCTATTTAGAGTTTTAAATTCTCCTTTAGCAAACTTGGTAAACCTTTTATTTTTACGACTAGTATACCCAACCATTTATCTCGACATTATTTTCAATTGACTTTCTTGGGACCAATCTCGAACCAAATTCTTCTGGAACCATAAAGCCCCAAGGTTAATTATTACCAAAAGAATTGGTTCAACTTAGCTTGTTCACGAATCTTCCAAGGGAATTATTTTCTAAAAAAATAATTCCAATATTGATTGATATTTCCTAAGTTATTCTAAGACCAAAAATATTTTCATTTGTTGACTTCCTCCACTCAACTTGAAACCTTACTCTCTCTAAGAACTTCTTGATCAGTTCAAGGCCTAGAAAGCTTTTAAACTCAATGCTTGAGTATCATGAAGCACGAAAGGTCAGAGAATTGATTCCATCCTAATATTGAATTTCCTTTAGTCATTGAATTTTTTTTAATTGTCGAATTATCCCTTTGAAATTCCCATGGACAAAGTTAAGAAAATATTCAGTGACCTAATATGGCTTCGCACATATGCGTCGTAACCATCTATTTGAATTATAGAAACTGCGAGTATACTGCAGCCAGTTGCGCACTGGCGTGGCATAGACTCTAAGTTAAAGTGATTCAGGTGTTGGTAGGTTTTCGAATATTATTGAGACTATGTCCTAAATGCATCAGATTTGCCCCTACGTTGCTCAGCCATGAAATGGATAAAGTTGATAGACTACTCGAAAAATTATTATTATTCAAGTTATGGAGCCAAAAATTTACTGCATTAGGTGCACTCTGGCGAGACATGAATTAGAGGCAAAATGACTTCGGATATGTATGGTTACGGGTACTATTGAGACTATATCCATGTTATAAATATATCATGTTTGGCCTCTTATCACCATTGATAACTTTACAAGAATTGTCTTGATTCGTTTAAATTTTGGATTATTTGGAATCTTAGCGACTAGTTTAAATTTTCAGAAATTATTTCTATAGGATTCATATGGGAATTCCACTTGATTTTCTAGGACTATTTTCCAACATTTTAGTACCATCAAATTATTCTGACTTTTGCCGATTAGAGGATTTGCATTTCTACCGGTTGTCTCTATTTTCATAAATCTCTTATCACAAGCTTGAAGGAATAGATTTCCTATGAAATTCTACTTGATCTTCCTAGAACTTATTAGTACCATATCAATCTCTATTGACTCAATCTCTTTCCTGTTTCAACCTTAGTACGTTATATATATATATTTTTTATATTAATTGATTTATTGATTTATTTATTATTATTATTATTATTATTATTATTATTATTCTGGAAGCTGTAGATAGTTGTGGTTAGCTTTATATATTAAATAGTGGAAGTACATCTTGTGGATGACTATATGTATATAGTTGATAGTTATATGCGGGGGAAACATAGATTGTTACTTATCTCATTCCTTGTAAAGGATCTTTGGGATTAATATTAGATAGCTAAAGGGTAGAAAATGTAGAAGAATACCTTGAGTAAGCTAGTCTTGAGAGAGAGGTACATCTTAGCTTGTGACTTATTTGGGTTAGAACCGTTGGTGGTATTCACTAGTGTATAAACCTCATTCAAACAAATGATGGTATTTGACGATTTTGAATTTTATTAAAGATAAAGAAAGACGTAGGTAGAGTTAGCAAGAAAAATCTAGGATTTGGTAAGATTCTCCCATAGAGGAAGTGAATTTGGAAAAATATATAAACATGTGAATATAATAATCAAGTAAAGGAACACTTGACGAGGATCAACTTTTATGATTAGATGACTACTATGCTTAGAAGAGACGGATATAGCCGTGGAAGGAATAACACGAGCAATGGAATGATAGGTTCTAGAGAAGGAATAAGCAGAGAGGAATTGAGATAAGACCATTTAGCATGCAACTTTGGAAAGGAGCAATTAAATTTGCAATTTCTACCAAACATAGGCTCATATTGGTTATGGTAAGAACGATTGGGATTCTGTGATATTTTGCTAATGCGTTTGGATAAGAACGATTGATAGGTGCATAGTTAAAGATTAAAATTGATTAATGATTGTAATTCTGTCAATTGATTTCAAGAATTGAAAATTCATTATTTTAAGTCATGGATCAACTTAAAGAATTTTCTAAGGATTCACTATGGCAAGGGAGTATTGTAATTTTGGGATGTAATCAATTTTGGAAGAATGGCTGACAATTGAAGTTGATGTCTGCAAAATGTTGTGATCGAGAGGCATACTTGAAATTGAAATACATTTGGCATACGAGTTACATACAACGACGAAAGAAAATTTGATTTAGGTGATTCCAAATAGAGTAGTTCAAATACCTTGACGGCTGCCTTAGTTTTCTGTAGATACTTAGAGTTCAGCTAGTTAGAGTTTGGTTTTGCATGGTATTAATAAGATAGTTGTCTTATAAGTCTTTTTTCTGCATATCTTATCTTTTGACTGTTGAAATAGTGAAACAATATTCTTTCTATTCCCTTTGATCATCACTCGGGCATCAGTGGAAAAATCTTACTCGATTACATTCCTATCATAGTTATATCATCTTTGCTATCCTACCATCAAACAACTTTTTTATCTTTCCTGAGTTACAAACCCTTGTATCCCTTCCTGTTTTATTTGACACCTTAGCCCCTCATCTCAAAAGACTCCATTACTTTCTGCCCTCTCAATAAACTGTTGACGTTCGTTTCATCATTATCTTTTCTGTTTTCCGAGACATCATTTGATTTTTTTTCCTATTGTATGATCATTTGATTATATTTTATCATACCTAGATTAACTCGTGCCTAAAATGATTTCAATCACATCAATATTCTAATTCTATCCCATATCATATCTAGATAATTTTGATCATGCCTATATTTTTAACCAGTGATCATGACTAGATTTCGATCGTGGCTGATGATTTAAAATTCCATGTTTGATCAAGGTTAGGTGATTTTGATTGTATCCCGGCCTTATCTTTGAAATTTTGAGGACGAAATTTTCTAAGGAGGGAAGGTTGTGAAACCCGCTTTCTGGATCTAGGTTAATTATTGGATATTTTGATTAATTAAGATTTATAGTTTAGATTAGGTTATTATTATTATTATTATTATTATTATTATTATTATTATTATTATTAGTCGGATCAGGAAAATATCATTTCTAAAATTAATTATTTGGATTTTTGATTGTGGCCATGTCCCCGATCTCGTGTCCGGAGTCCAACCCCGAGTCCAGACACCGACCCCGAACTCGAACCAGACCCCATTTTTCCAAAACCCGACTCAGTTCTGAACCCGTCCTTATTTTCTCCCTTTTAGATTCTGGTTATTAATTTATATGAAAAAAATACATTAAGCTAAATCCTAAAACTAAAACCTATTTCCCCACACGTCGTCCAGCACCCCACGACCTGGACTTCTTCCCCATAAACAGCTCTCTCTTCCCCCATTTTCCTCTCCTCCACACAACTTCCCACCTCTTTCTCTACTCCTCCTCCTCATTTTCCTTAAAAATCCTACACGAGAGCACTCTCTTCCTCACTCTTTTTCCATCCCAACCCCACTTTTCCCCATCTCCTCCTAAGCTCTCCAGAGAATCCCCCACCCGCGCCCTTCTCCGGCCAACCCGAGCGCCGCCAACTGCCGGCCCCGTCTCCCATGTGCCGATCCCAGCGTCGGCGACCCACGCCGACTGCGCGCCGCCTCCCGCCGGCATACCTCCGGCACCTCCCCGCGGAACCGCCGCCGTCCGCACCCCGTGGCCCCGCAGTCCGCGTCCTTCCAACGGAACCGCCATCGTCCGCGCCCCGTGGCCCCGCTGTCCCAAGACCTCCCCGCGGCCCAGTTGTCCCGCGACTTCCTCCGGCCGTTCCCGTCCGGCCAGACCCCCCGGCCTTCAGTGCGCCCAGCCCTCGTCCAGCGCCTTCCTCGGCCGCATCTCCTTCGGCCGCGCCCCTCGGCCACTGTCCGGCGACCCCCGACCCGCTGTCCGTGCCCGGCCCCGAGCCAGCATCTCTGGTTGCGTTCCGCGGCCTCGTGGACGCTCTGTTTCGGGACTGTTGTGGTTTTGGGTTTTTCGATTTCGCATTCCGAGCTGTTGTCTCAGTATTCGGAATTTTTTCGTGCTTGCGAGGATTATTCTCTTTATTATCATCTGAGAGCTCTAGCCGAGCACCCGAGGTAATTTCCGTATCCATGTGTCCCTCTCGTAGGTAGTCTGTGTTGACGCGGTCTCGACCCCGTTGCGGGGATCGTTTCGACTCTATTACGGGGATACACGCGACATTCGTCGCGGCGGTATATTTCAGTAGTTTGGTTTTACGCTGGATACGTTTCCGATCAGTTTCGGTTACGGTTCGGTTTTATATTTATGCCGGCTTTTATCTTTATTGTATTGGTTGTGGGATATTATTTCTGTATGGAATATTATTATGGATGGTTTGGGTTGTTTCCCTGGTTCGGGATATTGTTTATGTTGACTTTCGGCACCGTCTCAGGATTGGGTTGTCCCAATTATAGAGGAAATGCTGTCCAAATTTTCAGGAATATTTTAAAAAGAGATTTCCTTATAAAATTAGCATTTTGAATAAAATCTATTTTTCGAAGAAAATCGGTCTTTGCAAAATGATTTATAGATTGGATTTATTGGTTTTTGGCTTTTATGGATTTTGTATCACCATTTAGGCGACGACCATATCGGTCGAATGAGCCTCGGCGAAACGCAAACGCTACAGGGTTTCCTGTACGTTGAGACGTTAGCCGTCAACATGAGATTGCACGACCAAGTCTGAGACTCTTTAATTTTTATTTTAAATTATAATTTATTTTAGAACTGGTACTGCTTTTAGTATTTATGGTACAGGGCCTCGGCCTACTGTTTGGACCGTTCGCGGCACTCAGAGCTCGCCTTAGGATTAATTAATTTATGTAAATAATTTGTAAGGGCATAAACCCAGTTTTTCTTTTATTTCTCTGTGACCCTGTATTGTGTAGCGTAGCTTTTTATTATTTTTCTGGAATGTTGATTTCGTCGTTAAACGCGTAGATTATAAAATGGGTATATTTATTTTATAAAGAAAATTAATAAAGTTTTCTCTTAATAAATAATCTAGTAATTTAAGCAATTCATATATTTTCTCATTTAAAAAAAAGCCTTATATATATATATATATATATATATATATATATATATATATATATATATATATATATATATATTTAAAATACAAAGTTTTATCAAATTAACTGGTAATTGCTATTTTTCCAATTAATCAGTAACCGACTTATTTAATTAAAATAATAACGAACATAGATCGCGACGCTAGATTTCCGGTAGATTAATTAATAACTTAAAACCTGACTAGGGACTGCTTCTAGAGATTGTAACTAGCACACCTAGAATAGTTTTATTATGGTTCTAAGTCAAGGTTCTCAACTGTAGGATCTCGGAGACGAACTTGACTTCCTCCTCGGTACCGACATACTCGATCCAGTCAAATAACAGAGACAAGTTACGGTTATGTTTTCTTGTATTTTATTTAGTAATTGTCAAGTTGCATGTTAAACCACATTGCTACACGGAACCCTCTACTAGGGTTCAAATATTGATTGATATTGATTGTGGGAATTGGAGGAATAGTGTAACGTTTATGACCAATACCCCCCCCCATATTGCATAATTGTGCGAGCTTACCCCTCTTACACACGGGGATAAGCCGATCGCGTCGCTAGGACGCTATTGTATAACCCAAGCCGGTCATAGACGATTACACATTCAAATCATATTGTTTTTAATTGTTAAATTGCTGGAAAATATTGTTTCAACTGTTTAGCCTGCACTTTTCTATTATTACTTGAAATATGAGATACATATTCGTACTTGCTCCCTTCTGACTGGAGATCCACATTTTTAGGTGACATTAAGGATGCTGAGCTATTGTACAATAGCTACTATGACCCGGTTTTATACCCTGTGGTGTTGCCAATTTCTCCCTTGAAGGACGCAGGACCTGAGGCCGATGAGCCGACCGCTTAGCTAGTCGTTTCCAGTTTTTTTTCTAGTTTATTGTTTTGGAGTTTGTTAATTTTGAATTCAGCACTTTATTTCAGTTCTTTCATTTCCAATTGTACTTTTCAATTGTTGAATAAAAGTTTTAAAATTTTCGTATATTCAAGTTGTGACAAATGTATAGATATTGTTGTGAATACCTGCATATAGAACAGCTTACTGCCGTCGTCTCACAATGTGTAGGCTGGGCATGATCCGGTTCGACCCAAATAATTTTGGGATCGGGTCGTGACAAAATCAAATGAGGTCTCATGAAACAGAAAAGACAAGAAAGAAACGAACGTCAACAGTTTATTGAGAAGGCAGGAAGTAATGGAATCTTCTGATCTTTGTATTCTCTCCTGTCTCTCCGTCTCTGTTGTATGAGAAAAATGAGTCTTTTTATAGGCTGGGGCTTCCGTGCGTAAAGGAGCATCAAGATATGTCTTTACGCTCAATAACCGCCATCCACGATCAGAATCATCCTCTGTATGTGTTGACACGTGTCCCATCATTTCAGTAAGAATAGGATACACGTAGGCATGAAAACCACGTAGGCACACCACGTTCTGAACTGGCCAGAACAAAATAGGGCGTAAAAAGATGAGCGTAAACTAGCTCTGTCATAGGTTTCCAGCGTAAAGCGGTTGTATAACCTTGAGCGTAAAATGGCTCAAATAGACTTCACACACACATTGTTTTTTAATGAGCGTAAGGACTCATGTAAAACTCCGTGCGTAAAAGAAACCCTTTAGTGAGCGTAAAGTAGCTCGATCTCCATAAACGACAACAATGGTCTTTGTATAAGACAAATTCCATTGAATTCTGTGGTAAATGCCATCATTGATATCTTCATGTCAAAAATCTGCATTAAATGCAAGATTTGATAGCTTTTGTTCGGTGTGAAAAGAGGCTGCTCTGACCTTAGCGTAAAATCACCAATATAGACCCCAGCGTAAAGCAATCAGTCTGCTTAGACGTAAAGTGTCTACCCTTGTCTTGAGCGTAAAGAGATTACCCGCTGTATTAGGCGTAAAGCAGGTCACTTATGACTGAGATGACTATCTCATTGCAGCACTTTTTACGCTCCTACATGCATGTTGGTCTAGACTAAGTTGACTAGACCATTTTACAGAACTAGACCTGCATGGGCCACCACTAAAAACATGTCACGACCCGATCCCAAATATAATGGGTCCAGTCAGATCATGTCCAGCCTACACCATTATGAGACGGCGGCAGTAAGCTGTATCAAGCAGTGAAACACAACAGGCAAATATCTAACATAAATCAAAACATTTTTATTAAACTGAAACTGGTCTGAAATGGAAATAATAAGATAACCACATCATAATTCATTTATTACAATTGTTATGATAAAACAAAGAAAAGGGAAAGAACAATGCCAACATCTAGGGTTCTAGGGTTCCTGGTTCTGGTTCAGCTAAATCTGCAGGACCCAAATCAGGCCCGTAGTAAGAACTGTAAACTAGCTCATCCTCATCGCAATCACCTAAAAATATTGGGTCTCCAGTCAGGAGTGAACAAGAAACATATTTTCTTCCATATCTAGCATTTCTAAAATAATAATAAATAAAAATGCGAGACAGTTTAAGTAACAATATAAGTTTTTGTAAATAATAGTAAAATACAACAATCAATATGGTCTCTGATATCAAATATGATGTAATTCTATGCTAGTGTTTTGAGTATATAACAGGGCATGTGACCGGCTGGGATATAGGCAATATGTATACTAACGTTTTTTGCCAAAACGAATAGCATACGGTACGGCTCAACCCCTGTGCGGTAGGGGTTAGCGCGAGAGAGACAATCGAGAAGTTTGGCTTTGGTCACAGACGTTATACTACTCCCCCAAGCAATCCCCGAGTCAATGAGTCAAGGAGTCAATCAATCAATCCGTCAATCGATGTAGAGTCCGAGAGGGATCCACTGTGAATCAGTGTCAATACAGTACATAAAACTACTGATGCATATATTTAATTATTAAAATAAAAACATAGACATGAAAGAGAGATGAACTTGCCTTGGTTGTATCCTCGGTGCGGAAGGTAACGGCTAGAAGGATATCGGCTAGGGTCCGGAATCCGAACCTACATTTAACATAAATTCGTCCTTATGACTTATTCCACAAGTTAGCTAAAAGAGCCACTAAACATATCTACGTTTGATTATAAATAATGCCTTTTTATTAGAGAAATAATAATTTAATTACGTAATATTTTGGTAAAACTATTTTATTAGTATTTTGTAAATAGGGCAAAAATTAATACAGTTTGGAATATTATTACAAATAGTAGCGATTTTTTTATCGTAAATTATTTTAATAGAAAATATCGCGTAAACTCGAAATTATTCAAAATCTAATTTAATATTTATTTAAATAAAACTTTACGAAATATTTACTAATACTATTTTCTTAAATAAAGAGTATCCATTTTTAATAATAAATTATGAAAACCTTATTGTTGTAAATATTACAGTTTTTATAGAAATATCGTTAAAATATCTAGTTTTTAATACCATAAAATTTCTTAATAAGAATAATGGTTAATTACAAAAATAAACCTTTTTATCTAAAAAAATGCATAGATATATAGAATTGGCCTAAACACTAATTTTCTATATTTAAGTATATTTTTGATATATAATTATTTATTAAAATAGTATATTAACTAGTTATTGCCTAACAAATCATAATATTGCTAATACCAAGTAGTTGTATCATAATTAGTATTAAGAAAGTCATTAGATAATAATATTCATATAAAGTATACACATGAGTACTATAAATTAACTAGATATGTAATATGAGAAAAGGGGAGGGTTATAATGCAAAATACAACTCATTATAAAGATTCTGTAAGAGTCAGGAGAGAGAGACATTATTATATGTAACACTATTGTATTTAGAGAGAGAGAAAGAGTGGGGGTACGGTTATCTATGAAAGTCAAAGAAAGACACTCATGAATAAATATTATTCTTTCTTCTATTCCCTTTGTAACCAACTATCTACTGTTGGCTATGTAGGCATCTATATAGGTATGAATAGTTACAAATGGACACAAATGAAACACAAGATTCCACATGCTTGTGTACTATAGTGTCCAACGGGTTGAAAATAAACTGGAGGAGAGAAATAGGGAATGCAGGGAAAGGAATAATGTACTAGTGAATACGCATAAGTAGTTTAGGGGAATATAATGCAAGTTGTGAACTCTTTCTTTGTATACATCTGAAGAAAGTCTCAAAGATGGACATTATGACATCATGTAAATTAAAAAGGGTTGCGGAGTTTACCGAAGACTGTGACGGAGCATCGAGGGGATGCCTCGGACTCGGAACGTACGCGGGCACGGCACGGACATGAGCACGCCGACGGCACGGAGCGCACACAAATATATAATATAAATAAAATTTTAAATTTTAACTTTTAAAATTTCAAATTTAGAATTTAAAATTTATAATTTAAAATAAAAACTAAAAAATTATAAAAATTATAAAAACTAAAAAATTAAGATTAAAAAATTAACAAAATAAAAACTAATAAGTGAAAAAAATAAAATTAAAAATTAAAAATTTGAAACTTAAAACTAAAGGTAACTAAAATAAAATTAAAAACAAAAAATTTAAAATAAAAATTAAAAATTAACAACTAAAAACTAAATATTTATAATAAAAAAATAATAAATAATAATAATAATAAATAATAAATAATAATAATAAATAATAAATAATAATAATAAATAATAAATAATAAATAATAAATAATAAATAATAAATAATAAATAATAAATAATAAATAATAAAAAGTAAAAAATATAAAATATAAAATATAAAATATAAATATAAATATAAAACAAAAAACAAAAAATAAAAAATAATAAAAATTAAAAATTAAAAATTAAAAAATTAAAAAATTAAAAAATTAAAAAATTAAAAAATTAAAAAATTAAAAAATTAAAAAATTAAAAAATTAAAAATAAAAATTAAAAAAATTAAAAAATTAAAAAATTAAAAATTAAAAAATTAAAAATTAAAAATTAAAAATTAAAAATTAAAAAATTAAATAATTAAAAAATTAAAAAATTAAAAATTAAAAAATTAAAAAATTAAAAAATTGAAAAATTAAAAAAAATAAAAAATAGAAAAAAAGAAAAAATTAAAAAAAATTAAAAATTAAAAATTTAAATTAAAAAGTAAAATTTAAAAATTAAAAATTAAAATTAAAAACTAAAAATTAAAAATTAAAAACTAAAAATTACAAATTACAAATTAAAAAATAAAATTAAAAATTAAAATTAAAAATAAAGAATTTAGAAATTAAAAATTAAAAATTAAAAATTAAAAATTAAAAATTAGAAACTAGAAACTAAAAATTATAAATTATAAATTATAAATTATAAATTATAAATTATAAATTATGAATTATAAATTATAAATTATAAATTATAAATTAAACCAACTTAAAAGTAAAATTAAAAATAAAAATAGATAAATAAATATAAATATAAAATTAAAAATTAAAAATTAAAAATTAAAAATTAACAATTAAAATTAAAATTAAAAAATATAAATTATAATTATAAATTATAAATTATAAATTGATAAATTATAAATTATAAATTATAAATTATAAATTATAAATTATAAATTATAAATTAAAAATTAAAATAATAATAAAAAAATAAAAATAAAAAATAGTAAAATAAAAAAATGAAAAATAAAAAAATGAAAAATGAGAAATGAGAAATGAGAAATGAAAATGAAATTGAAAATTGAAAATGAAAAATGAGAAAGTGAAAATTAAAACTTAAATTATAAATTATAAATTATAAATTATAAATTATAAATTATAAATTATAAATTAAAAATTAAAATTAAAAATTAAAAATTAAAAATTAAAAATTAAAAATTAAAAATTAAAAATTAAAATTAAAAATATAAAATATAAAATATAAAAATATAAAAAAATATAAAAATAAAAATAAAAATAAAATAAAAATGTAAAATGTAAAATGTAAAATGTAAAATGTAAAATGTAAAATATAAAATATAAAATATAAAATTAAAGTATAAAATAAAAATTAAAAAATTAAAAAAACTAAAAAATTAAAAAATTAAAAAATTAATTAAAAAATTAAAAATTAAAAGTTAAAAATTAAAAACTAAAAATTAGAAAATAAAACTAAAATGAAAAATAATAAATAGTAATAATAATAAATAATGTATAATAAATAAAAATTTAAAATTTTAAAATTTAGGAAAATGATTTCTTTAAAACGAACAAGAAGAAAAAGAAGAAAGATAAGGAGGTCCCTAGGTAAGAAAGTACATGTTCAGCCCTGAATGTGAGAAGGATGAGATCGCCATTACTGTATTAGTGTATTAGTAGTGGACAATCCTAGATCTTGGAAAAACAAGAATGATAAAAAGATACTACCGAGACAATGACCTGGGTAAATATAAGCTAATGAGCCAACAATTTCACCTCCTAAAACATTTAGTTTGTTAAGTTAATTAATTAATTTATTATTATTATTTACTGAGATAATGATATATTTTATCAACAGATATTAGGTACAAACTCGGGGAATCATTTATGTAGAGTTACTCTTATGGAAGTAAATCATTTTTTATTATCCGATGGTATGTCTTTTATTTTAATGATAGCTTAGATTTTATTTCGGTTATAACAAATATATATTATAATATTATTATTTTTCTTTATTAACAGTCTATAGAGATGCCACACAACAACAACATGATTGGAGCAATTATAACATTTGATTCAGAGGATGGTGATGATGATGCTCAAAGGCTCCAAGAAGTGCAAATTAAAAGAATAATATTAGATTTGGCATCAAAGAAGAAGTTGCAGCTGGAATACTGGAACGATATGTTGGAATTCATTCCTTTATCATCATGAAATAATAATAATAATAATAATAATAATAATAATAATAATAATAATAATAATAATAATAATAAAGGTTAGAAATACCGGTCTACGGGAACGCCATGTACGAAGTACTGCCCTAAGAGATTACTCGAGGTCTATGTGCAGACATCCTATAGAGGAATGGAATAAAAAATAAGAGGAGGAAGGAGAAAAAAATTTAGTAGGAAGAAGGAAAGAGATTTCATGAGGCAAAGTTTTTTTTTTCATATGTAACCAAGCAAAGATACCACTCAAACATACTATAGTATACTACATATATAAGAGAGCCCTCTTTCAATAGGATTTAATATGAATAAATAAAATTTATTGACTGATTAATTAGCCGTTAAGAATTAACCATTGGCCAATAAATTTTCAACGGTCAAAACTAAATAAAATAAAATAAAACAGTTGATAGTGTTAAATAGAAAATTAAAGGACAATAAAGAGAGGAAGAAGGAAGTTAGGTTTTTCACATATTATACAATCTTTTCCAGATTTTATCGTCAATGTACAAAGTATTAGTAGTTGACAGATCGAGGAATTCCTTTGGACATTATCACGAATCTGATAGTCGACATGTTAGAATAAGTATTAGTAGTATAACAGTCCGAGGAATTCCTTTGTATATTACTGATAGTCGACATGTTAGAATAAGTATTAGTAGTGTAACAGTCCGAAGAATTCCTTTGTATATTTCTGATAGTCAACATGTTAGAATAACTATTAGTAGTGTGACAGTCCGAGGAATTCCTTTGGACGAATATGATAGTCGAGATGTTAGAATAAGCATGTGTATAAATCAAACAAGCACATAGCTTTTGATCCCACATAATGTTTTGGTTTACCGAATTGAGTTTGATATCAAAGAATATAACTTGTAAAACTAGGCCAACTCAGCAGAATAAAGTATTAAAAATAAATATAATGTCGAGAAATATAATAAAGATATCAATCAAATAATCATCTGAAATGAACATAACAACACCACCCGGATTTGTAAATTTCTGCACAAACGACTACGTGGAAAGATCATCAGGTCCTCAGAGTGACATAATAACGTACATAACATACATGTCAAAGTAACTGTAAAAGAAAATATAAATGCAGAAGGGTAACTATCAAAGCCTTCTAATGATAATGCAGTTGAGTCATTCCTAATACCAGGCCCAACCGAACCGGCAATCACCTATGACACTGTGTCATGATACCAATGGACGAATGAGTCAAAATAATCACCAAAGCTCTGCTACAAAGACGATGATATACGACTAAAGTAACCAAGCCCCAAATATGGAATTGTGGTCAAACGAGTCTAGGCAGTCAGATATTTCGATAATGTCTCCCCACGCCATGCTCTATATTTATCTAGTCAAGTATGTTAAGTCAAGTAAAACTCACGAACAAGTAACAAGTCATAAATGCTATCACAGAGTCCACAACCATGAATTTCTCACGCCAGACTCCGTATCATAAATCGTGTCAGTGTTTTGTGGTCTATCGTATCAGTGGACACGAATAAGATGCAACGTCATGCCTGTGTCGATACCCGATATCTGTAAACTGACATCGGCATCCAAATAATAATCGGACGCTAGGTATCAACTAATCCTACGTCCATAATATATATAAATAAACAACAAAAAAAGAAAATAAGAAAGTATTGAAACTTTGGCAAGGTACACTTGCTTGTATACACAAGTTCGGCTCCGATATTCTCGGTCTCACCGTCACGTACTCCTAACGAATAAAAAACTACCAATTAATGATACATAGATTTCATACACACAAACTATATATATATACAACCATATTATATATAGCCTCGACTCGGCATATTATAACTAGACTGGTACCATACCATATATATAGCCATATCTAATATACATAGTATCAAGTCACCGCAATAAACATTATTTTTATAAAATAAAAATATAATATTTTAATTCTAAAATTTATTTAAAAATATTTTAGACTATAATAATTACAAGAAAACAAATATTTAGTTACTATATTAAACTAATATCAATATTAGCCAACTTGTCGAGTTAATGGAACCCCAAAGCAAATTAATTCTTAATAACTATTAGTTCTGAAATAAATCAGAAAAATAAGGGAAAACATAATTTTACGACGAAGGACACATGGTAATTATTTTAGAAAAATACTATGAAGTTCCGAGTTCAATAACAACAATATCCGTTGAAATTCTACGTTCAACAACTTATATGATGGAAACGGATTTACAAAAATACGAAATACTCAAACGAGATTACAAACAAGCATATTAGGATGACAGAAAAAGATGTTAGAATCCTTACCAATATTTTTCTTGAGGTCGAAAGGCTCTGCAATACGTCGGAATCAAGCGTGCACCAAAATGGGTTCAGTCTGGACCAACGATCGTTCAACGAGCGCCATGGACAAATGGGATGGAATCACATGGCGTGCTTCTTGGAGAAGGAAGAAGACACGTAGGGGTACGCTTTAGGATTGGTTTCGTGTCAAACGGATCGATAAAAAATTAGGAAAAAATGCTCACGAAAACATCGTACCTACTGTGTACACAGAGTCGATTTATGGCAACTTTAGGTGACTTCGTGGCTTTGTGATGAACAAACTAGGGGATGTGGCTCCTCAGAAAGGTATGGAATGTTAGAGAAAGGTATTGGCATCGAGATAAAGGTGGTGGAAGGGTTGGAAGATGGCACGCCTCGCTCCCGCATAATCGGGTACGGGTTGTGAGCGTGTCCAGCCTACGCTGTGTCATGCCCCGGTCCCGTAGGACCGATCGTCCTCGCTAAGGCGTGATGCCGCACGAGCCTAGGTTACGCTCGTACAAAGCTAAGTCCAGAAACGGCCGTTTGAAGCTAGGCCACAGAGTCGCACAGAGTGTCCCCATTTGCAGCGAAAAGTAAATGAATACAATTTGAAACAAGCTCAATAGTCTTTATTGATATTCAAGAAGTAGTACATGCCGAGTTTGTACAATTCCCTCAGGCTCTCTCTCTCTCGAAACATAAAAGGCGTGCCAAGTGGCTTACAAGATGGAATGATTCATGGCGATGTTCGATGTTCCAATACATTATGTCCCGTATATGGTACTTCAGTTCCTTTGCAACGCTCCAAGACTCCAGAGTTAGCTCTGCGCCTTAGCACGTTAGAGGAAAGTCTCCGCACCCGACGTAGTTCTCCCGCATTCTGTATACAATCTATGTGGTTATCAGTACATTGTTATGCACTGGTGGAGAGTCTAGCTCGCCCATTCGCTATCATTACCAAACACGTTCAATTTACTTTTGTGCACCATCTATCATTTATTGTCTTACTATTCTTGCCTTAGGATCAGTTTCATGGCATAACATTCAAAGCCTATCCCGTGTTATCGTTTTCAAGTGTCGCATAAGTAAAACATGCGCAACTTACCATACTTACCGTATGATTGTCCTTGTCTAAAGTAAACCAAGTTAGCCAACATATTATGCATTATAAATCGACAGGTTTGCATAAGTATCCAAAAGTGTCAAGGGCATGTTCTTGCCTCAGGTAGTAGCGCGTCGTAGGCATATTTCTAACTCATTTGTATGAAGTACTCTAGTTTATTTGTTGTGTTATATTCAAGCTTGTTCAGAAGGCGCTTCGTTCAGTTCCAAAGTTGTTCAGCTTACTCAAGTTGTCAGGATGTGTTGTACTCAACTGTTGTTTAGATATGTTTTATTCAGTAATATAGTATGTTTAGCTAGTAAGATTTACTTATTTCAATGTAAGGTCTCGCACGCGGATTTGTCGCAATCAAGCCAACTTAATCTATATGCATCGATCGCTGGCATCACAAGCCATTTGGATATGTTCCTCTTTGTATTCGCATCTATCAAGCGTGATGGCTGGTACACCTTGATATTCTACACAATACCTTAATTTGTATGCATCATTTATTTCGTCACTCGTGTACGAGTTGTCCGCGACCATTTTGTATTCTTATTTTTAGTTTAACTTGTCGGACTGTTATGAGCCAATTATCTTGTTGGGCTGTCTTGAGCCAATGAATTAACTTATCAGGTTGTCTAGAGCCATAATGCATTATCGACCAGGTTGGCAGCGGCGTCCGTGCAGCGCGGGTAGCGAGCCCCGTTGCACATTTCCGTCATACCTATCGCTAACCATTCATTTCTTTTCTTTTATTCATTCTTTTTTTTCTTTCTTTCACTTGTTCATTCGTTCATTGATTCATTCATTCATTTCGTTGATTCCTTCATTCACTTATTCGTTCATTCGTTCATTTATACATTATGCAACTCCATGTACGGGAACGGCCTTGGCGGCCTATCGATCCCGAAGCCTTTCAATATTTCTATACTCTACTCGGAATGACTATGTCGATAGTCTTCCTGCTTCATTGTTGTAAATCATTCATTGTTTCATGTTTAAAGTTGTGGTATGATTCTAGTAACAAGCATTTCGTTCGTTATTGGACGCATAAGTAAATCTACACAAAGTGTAAGTTGTACGTTTGCATAGGCGTGGAGTGCGGTGCGAGAGTTCACATATTTTCCAAGTTCTTTTCCATGTTCTATACAAGCATAAAGATGAAATTATTCCCTTAGCTAGGTGCGTTGAGTCATTTCATTAGCATGCATGGTGTTATCGCCTAGTGATTCTAGCAATATTGTCCGTATTATTATGTGTCTAGGCTAAGCAAAGACAGGTTCATCAGAGCCACCCACCTTAGCGATGATCGCATCGGCCGAGCGAGACTCCGAGCACACCTTTGAAAGTATAAGTCTGGATTCTCCTGAAGGGCCAAGTCCATTTTCTTTGCCTTAAGCGAGTCATTTTATCGAGCAAAGACTGGGTTTGAGTCGTTGCACTTGTGCCGTTTGAGTCGGCGTTCCGCTAGGGCGGAGCGGGTCGTTACATAATACACCACTCAAAATAAGTCTCGTCCTCGAGACTTTCTGAGTGCACGCCATGCTACCGTTCCTTAACTCATGTCGTGTGCATATCTTAGACAATTCCTATCGAATGGCTTTATCGTTCGATGACGTCGAACTATAATCGGGTACCTTTCTGAGTTCGGGTCGCATGCGTTTGATAAATTTCATCGAATGACTTTACTACATATTCAAGCTGATGGTACTCACTCAGTCATTGTGTTTCTATGACTTGGTCACTATTATGCCCTATAGCGGGACTATAATGGTCATATTAGGTGCGTTATAATTCGTTAAACGTGAGGGTCATAGGCTGAGGCTAACTCACTCATTGGTTCATCCATGCGCATCTCAACATATTCACTTGCAGCTGCATTCAAGTTCATCATATCGCTGAGTTTCGATGGTGCACATATTCAAGGCGTCCCCCAATTACATATATTTCAACCAAGCTTAGCGATAGCGAAGTCAGACAAGCTACTCGTGATATTTTCTAATTACCGGTCGTGTTACTAACTCGATTAAAATTGAACTCTAGTTTCTTTCACTATCGTCTATCTCGATCATCGAGATGACCAGATTCGTTTCTCAAGCGTTCTTGTCTACGAAATCAATATGATTTCTTCTAACAGAGTCGACCAAAGTCCAGGTAGAATTACGTTCGATTCAAGACCAAGTATTGCACTATCATCAAGTACGTCTTCTAATTAATGCTTCAATTTATTATCCCAACTTTACTTGTGCATCATCGATTTCATTCATTCACTTCATTTGGGGCTATTAATGTTGTCGCGAACATATACTCTCAGTTCCACGTCCTAACTCTAAGTCTTGTTGCCCCAGGTTTATCGTCCTTCTGAACGATACTCTAAAGTCGGTCACACAGGTTCAATCACTCGGCATAGGGTTGTCCAACTATCCGTTAGGTCAACTCACATGGTCATAGTTATAAGTCAAGTTCTTGGTTCATCGTGCAAAGTCGTTGCACGATGCTCGTCCTAATCCTATGGTCAAACCATTTGTTTGTTAGTACGGGATACTCTACCCAAGCATGTTTCACTCAAATTTCTGAACATCGAGCAATGTTCATCCTATTCACATCAAGACACTCTACACATAAGGTTCGAGTTCGTTCAACAAGGTCATGCTATGATAGGTTGTCCTTAACCAAATTTTTGGTATCTCAATTTCATACATCCAAACTAGCATTGTCATAGTCTATCTCTTCAAATTTGTTTGATACAATTCACCTATCCATCCTATCGAATTCACGTATTCGATCACAAGGTCGTTTAGCCAAGCAATTTGTTATACCCCAATCTCATGCAAGTCTGATTGTCTACGGCAGACATGAATTACCATGCCAACATTCCCGCAGAATAATCATCATCATTGGGACATAACTCTTGTATTGAGTCTAGATTAGTTCATTCTCGATACGCAAATTGGGTCTACTCAATCCTCAAGTTGTTTCATTGTCAATCACAAGTCTGAACAATCATCGAATTCACCTTCGCTTCAAACCACAAGTTGAAGCAATCCAAATTGCCATGTCAAGATATTTCAAGTTAGATCATTCCTGCTGGAAATGAATCACCATGATATCGTGCACAAGAATCGTCGAAAACCGGTGGTTGTCGGAGATCTGGAAAAGGACCCAAGCTATGGTGGTAAGAAGAACATCAATGTGAACACGACAAGATGGTGTCACGGATATTGGACACCAAAAGTTGGACACAAAAATTACGAACACAATACATTCATAATTATTTACAGTTTGAACTTTTTTTTACCAAATAGAATTTGAATTTTTTTCTAGAAAATTATTTTTCAGATGAAAGTAATCAAACGCAAAATTAGATATCTATTCTCAGAAAAAAACAACTTTATAACTTACTTTCAAAAAACTGTTTTCAGAAAAATAAAAATAAAAATTAATTTTATAATTTACTTTCAAAAAACTGTTTTCAGAAAGAGTAATGCTACAGTTACAACCAAATGCTTACAACCCACTTACAACCTTCACCCATTATTGAAATAGATGAGTGGTTGTAAGTGGATTGTAAGCATTTGATAGTAAACTTAGCATTATTGTTTCAGAAAACATATACCGACAGACCTAAGTAGCTGCTTTCCTTTCATTCTGATCCGAACAAGCCATAATTATAGCATTACCCATAAACTCAGATATCCTCACAGCAGTGCTGACGTGTAAAGTTCTTGATTATCCCCCACCTTATCCGCACCGACCATTGAAAGAAACTTTAAAAAGTGGATCCGTGATCAGCGATCTCAGTACTTTCACATCTCACTTTTCTCACTTTTCATTTCAGATGTCATCGCGGATCAATTTAACTAAACCATAACTTGACTTATTACTTCTAGAAGCCTTCTATGCTTTCTTGTCTCATTACCGGGAGCAGGAAAATGAAATTATTGGCGGTAGCGCATCTGAACACCAAACCTTACCAAAAGATATTTCGAACTAATTAATTAGGATTTTTTTATATGAGTTCCATAATTTATCTTATTTTGCATCAGTCCCAAATGAATGGCCATTTGCTACGTTGTATTTGTTGTGATTAAACACAATCAAAAGAATTTTGTTAAAAGAACGTCTCATCTACTTTCTAAATACCATCTCCAGCAGCTTATCAAAAAATAAAATAGGAATCGAAACACAGAGTGTAAAAAATTGAAATCAGTGGACCTAAATAACATACAATACAATGTGTACAAAATTCCGTCACGTATATTATATCTACATTACAAAAATAAAATTTTATGCTAAAAAAATGTTAAATTCGTCATTATCATTAGGACCAATTTTGATTTTATTTACATTTCATCCAGAATTCCATTTGATACCAACTCTTGGAGAGCCAAATAGCTAATATTTTGTATAGACAAAATTATTCAAATATTTCACTCATTTGAAAATTCAAATGGATAGCTTTAAAATAATAGTTTGACGACGGTTTTTAAAATGGATGTTTCTATTCTTGAACTACAATACAAACAAACATTTTTGACGTCCATAAATCATATAAAAGAGGGAGTTACAAAATCTTCTTCTCAAGAAACAAAAACTTAATCAAATTCTGGTTCATAGAATGAAATAAAATTGTCCAAAACATATTATCCCTCGTCTCTCTCTCTGTGTGTGTGCGCGCGTGTATGTTTTCATCTAAAATTCTAATATAAAGTTAGTTTTTAAATTTGTTTCTTCCGTAACTTTTAATAATTAATGGAGGATATATAAAGGACTTAGATAGATTACTTTTTGAGAGGTTTCCAAGTTTTATTAAAATTTTAGTCATGTTCATGTGCGTTGCATGTATCAAAATAATTTAAATATTATTAAAAAAATAGATAAAAATTTACATATACAAATACAAATAAATATTTATTTGTTTGTATATACAAATACAAAATTAGATAGAAAATTGTATATATTTACTTGTATATGTTAAGTATACAAATAAATATAGATAATAACATATTAATATAGATAATAACATATTAATATATACAAATAAATATATTAGTACCCATCCAAAATCTAATGGCCTTCCTCAATCTTCATCTATCAAAAGAAAAATCTAAACTAAACTAAAGAGAATATTTTGCATTTTAACTTAAGTTTTAACACATTCTCAAGTATACATTTCAGGGCATATTTTGAACACATTCTCTGCATGGTCAGGGCAACAAGTGAACTATGAGAAATCAAGTATACATTTCAGTAAACAGGTGTCCCCTCAAGACCGCAAGAGCCTTTCCGATCTGCTTCACTTGGCGGATATGAAGATGGATGACAAGTACTTGGGACATCATCTCCTTCTCAATAAAGGAAGACGATCTACCTACATCTCCTTAACCGATAAATGTGGGTCTCTGCTGGCAGGATGGAAGGCGAAGCAACTATCGCAGGCAGGACGGACCGTTCTCATCAAATCTACCTTGGCAGCTATCCCAGTATACTCCATGGCGACACACAAGATTCCTAATGTCGTCACTTCTCAGTTGGAGAGACAACAACGATCCTTCTGGTGGGGGCACGATCCTACGGAGAGGAAGCTTCATATGATTGCTTGGCAGAAGATAGCCAAACCCAAAAAAGCGGGTGGCCTAGGCATCAGGAAGATCCAATGGGTCAACGAGGCGCTTGTTGGTAAACTATTATGGAGGTTCTTGACGAATCCTACGAGCCTGTGGGTTCGTCTCCTTAAGGGAGTATATCTTCTTCGTTCTTCCATATGGAATGCCATCAGCACGAGAAGGAGTTCAAACACTTGGAAGGGGATTCTAGATGCTAGGCGGATGATAGAAGACAAAGTTCACTGGCGCATTAAAGGCGGATGGGTAGCCATAGAAATGGAACCATGGGTTCCCTCGTTACCTGGCTCTCGTGTAACCATACTTGATTCAATGACCCAGATGAATGACAAACCAGTAATAGTTAGGGATCTAATGATCCCCGGAAGCAGAGAATGGAACACCCTATTGATTAACGCCATTTTTTTCCCTATCGAAGCGCAAGACATATTGAAGATAGATCTATCAGATGGCGATGGCCTTGACGAACTGATTTGGATGGAGACTAGGAATGGGCAGTTTTCGACTAAGTCGCTATATGAAACTATTCGACGGAGTGGAGGAGAAAGCTCTACTGCATCTCAAGACCAGATTATATGGCGGAGGCTATGGAATGTTAAATCTATATCGCCTAGGATTCAAATGTTTACTTGGCGTTTACTCCAGGGAGCTCTCCCACTCCTCGTTAACATGAACAAGCATATCCCTAATAGATCCCAACTCTGCCCCATATGCTTTAACCACGATGAAGATGAGAATCATCTATTTTTACAGTGTAGTATGGCCAAAGCAGTTTGGTTTGCAAGCCAACTTGGACTCCGAATTGACGGGCAATCCAATATCTATACTCTCCTTCGCCAATGGTTGCTGGACCCACAGGCGGTCGAGGCTTTTAGAATGGGAGCCGCCATCTTGTGGTCGTTGTGGAAAGCACGATGTGCGTGTGTTTTCAGACATGAAGCTCCGGATATCCAACAGATCGCTGCAACTGCTTATAGATCTTTCCGAGACTATTCTGAGGATGATATTAGCACTACGTCGATGATGGAGGAATCTGACAATACCAACAACTGGGCGGATAGCTGGTCCCCACCAAACGCCAATTGCATAAAGATTAATGTTGATGGGGCCACTACCGCCACCACTATTGCTGCTGCTGCAGTCGCGCGAGACTCCAAGGGACACTTCGTTGCAGCCAAGACGTGGAGTTCATCACAGTTCCTTGCCCAGGAGCAAAGTCTAGAGGCAGAGATTCAAGCTATCCGGTTGGGTGTGATTCTTGCAAGGGAGATCGGGACGACGAAATACTCTATAGAAGGGGACTCACTTACTGCATATAGAATCTTCAATGGAGAACAAGAGCTTACGCCTTGGAGGATTGCTGACTTGGTGAGGGAGACGCGTCGAATTATTGCCATGGACTTGACAGTTCCTACCTTTTCATTTGTGAGACGTTCTGGGAATTTGATAGCCCACACTTTGGCCAATCAAGCCCTAAGCTCATCTTATTGTAACACTCTTCTTATAGCTCCTGAATGTATTCGTACTCTCCTTCCTCAGGAGAGTACGGGTGGGATATCCCCACATAGTTTTTTTTAAATGAATAAAGATAGCATTCCTACTCAAAAAAAAAACTTAAGTTTTAAATGGGTATAATCGTTAGCTCATGTCTAATTTGACATCCGGCAGAAATCAAATTAGACTTAAACTGTACCAAATATAAAATTTGAGTTTTTTAAACTATATTTTTTTTTTGAAAAAATGACTCATCTCCTTATATTTATTCTTAATAATCCAAAAGACTTCTTAGCAAATAATACGCTGTGTGACTATGTAAACAATAATGTAAATATAAGGTACTTATATGCAACAATCCGCTGAGGCTAAGGTTTTTATATCCGGACGAAGAAATCAAACGGCAGCTCCTTCTTCTTCTTCTTTCGAAACCAAGGCAAGGAAAGAGAACTACGAAACCCTAACCCTAATTGTTTTACTCCATAGATCTCGATGGCTTCCGGTGGTCCCTCCGGCGGGAATTCGTCGGGACCGAGATCATCCTTCGACTTCGGCTCCGACGACGTCCTCTGCTCCTACGACGACTTCGCCAGCAGCAGCAACAACATCCAGGATCCTTCCCCCGGGAAGCAGCGGTCGGAGCCGTCGGCAAAGGTGAAAATTTCTCATGTTCGATTCCGCACTATCCTCACCGCTGCTCCATGTTTCTCAATTTTGCGAGGAATTAGGGGTTTTTTTAGGGGGAGGAGGTGGGGGAGTACAATTTTTGATCGAATTCTGGTGGAATTCAGCAGTAGGAAGCATTAAATGTTAGATTTTCTTGTGAATTACTTGTTCCCGATTGTTTTGTTAATTTTTATGGGCGTGCAGAGAAATTTTGTTCACGAGGATTTGTAAAGATGCAAACTTTATAGAAATGATCAAATTTTAAGTGTAGTTTTAGTAGGAAAATGCAACATACCCATGTGAAAATGTTAATGCAATGTTTATTTTTATAGTAATATAGTTAAATGGGTGAATGAGAGCATCGCCATAAACACCATATATTTGTTTGTCTACCGGGTTCGGCACGGACAGTCGTCTCTTTTACTAGAAAGGATCAAAGGATGAGCCGTCTAAACCATGAGTTTGTGGTGGTTAGAGCATCATTAGTAAGGCTCATCCCATTTTCTAGATTCTAGATTTAGAAAGTAGAAGCTCATTTTGTAGAATAGTAAGTCCAATCTCTAGTCTCAATTTCTAGAATTTTGGTCCCATCCCACCTAACGGTTGGGCCTCCCAATTTATAGATTTTAGATTGTAGGAACTCATTTTGTAGAATAGTAAGTCCCAAGATTCTAGATTTTACATTTTTTTTTTTCCCACGTCAATTTTTGACCACACAATTTTTGGGACCGGAGCTCACTTTATAATTTCCTACTATTCTCATACAAATCCAACCCATTCTACATTTACCTTTTTTTTTTTTGAAATTTTGGGCCCCAAATTGTATTTGAGAGTCCCAACTACTAATGATGCTCTTAGAAGAGCCTTCTAGAGATTGATATCGATATGTGTGTATTCTTTGTTAATGTTTACATAAGTATTATTTCTGATTATTACCATTCCATAATGCTAAATCCACTGCATGAGGGGTTATGTATGTAATATGTTTTAAATATAATCCAAGCTTGAGGAGTTTTGGTATATAAAGTCATAGGCCTGAAAAATGACAACCTCATGTTAGGTCAAATATAACAAGCAACTAAGTAAGCGATTTATTGTTGATTATAAGGGGGCATGGGAGAAATGGGGTTAGTAAGTAAAGACGCAATGCAAGTATAGATATATTTAGGTGATTGGCCAATAATTGTTGTGGATGTATACGGGGATGTTTTTAATCGCTGCATGTAGTTCACAAGAATAGTTTACTAACACATTTGTTCTGGCCTAGAGATCTTGCTCAAAATAAGTGTTTTGAGGGGCTCAGTAAAACAAAATGCTGCTGCTAGTGCTGAATAAAGTAAAGAGAATTAAGTGAACAATATTTTGCAAGAAAACCAGAGGAATATGTTGGCATAATATATGTTGCACTTATTTAGAACTTTTTGCAATAGCCACTCTATTAGGCTTTTGGTTGTTTTGATTAGTGAAATGTGGAGCCGAAACTAGACAAGTTAGTCTAAAGACTATTTAACATTAGCTACATGATTAACTATTCGAGAGTAAGTTTAGTGGCTTATAGGTCCGCCAATAATTAATAACCATTCTCCATTATACTTCAATCCAAACAAGTGGAAACTCACGGAGAGTACGAATTACTTAATTTCGTTTAACTAGTAACTTGTAGGCTCACCACTCCAAAAACTATGCTCATTCTATTTTCCCTCCAAATAGTTGGAAGTCACAGAGAGTAACGATTACTTTATTTACTACATTTATTAGCTTCTAAAATCTAACAATCACCTTTTAATCATCGATTTCTTTTTGTAATTTATTATTATTATTTCCATGTCGTCGTTCACATGAAGTTCCATTTCCTACTTTCTATCAAGCAAATGAAACTTTTAATAGGAAAAATTATTTTTCTTTTGCTTTTAAGGAACTAAATTCTGTAGTTTTCAGTTGTTAAACACACCTTTACAGGTAGTTCCCTTAAGTTTCATTATTAGTACAATCAGTGGTTAATTATTTATTGCTCATGCTATGAGGAACTGTAGGATTTGAACTCACAAACAGACACAGACATTCACCCTCCTTAATCCACTCTCAAGGACCCCAAGTAGAACTAGGAGGGGTGGGTGGGTGGAAGTCTGGGGATACAAGACAATTTATGTCCATCTTTGATGAAATCGTAAGGAAATCAAGTTAGTTTTTCTGTATAGTACATGAGGAGCGCCACCTGAAGTTTGTGGGAATGGTGTTCTCTGATCGGAGGTGATGAGATCCTTAGCTTGTCATGATTGGACAGAACCACTGCAATTAAAGGGACTTGTGAGGTCAAAGGTAATTAAGTTTAGAAGAGGCCTCCACATTCATCTATAATTCCCGTCATCTTAACTTTGGAAGGTATATTGGTGAAAAGGAGATAATTCGTGCTTTTTGACAGGGTGTAGATTGCTTTCTACAGAGAAACTTTTTGAGTTAATTATATCTTTGTAATAAAAAGTATAGATCCAAAAGGAGATAACTTGTAGCTTTTGTTTAGTATATAGACTACTTCCAACCATTGGACACTGATTATGAGTTGATTTTCTGGTGATTGAGTTTCCTTGACAATGATATTTGGTTCAATATGATTTTCTTATTTTCTAATAACATTAAGGCCGAATTGCTTTAGAGCCATGGCCTATTGGTTCTTAGTCTTACCCCATTCGTCAGATGAGAGGTTCCAGGTAGGAATTCTTCGGTGTCATTAGGAAGCTGAACATCATATAATTTATAGGCTTTATGCTTAACCATGCAAGTACAAATTTGTCAAAAAAATTAAAATGTTCACAAGACAATATACTAATTAGATCTTCAAATGTTTTGCCGCATAGCTAAGTTATTTAGTTTTAGTTTCTTTAAACATATTGTTTTGACCGTTTAAGAAAGTACTTCATTATTGTGTACTGCTATTAATTGAGCAGGATAACCATGAGAGCAAAATCAGACCATTGGTTAATGTTTATGGTCAACAAGATCAATATCCAAAGGAAGAAATAATATCAGCTGTTGAGAAGTGCATGAAGAAGTATGCTGACAATCTACTCCGACATCTGGAAGGGATTAGTGGGCGTTTGTCACAGTTGGAGGTATATTGCTACAAGCTTGAACGATCAATAGGAGAACTCCAAGCTGATATGATTCGTGATCATAACGACAAGGATACTAAGCTCAAGTCTCTAGAGAAGCATCTTCAAGAAGTAAGTTAATGTAACCTATAGTAGATGTTTATTCTTCTGTTTGGTCACTTTTTTTTTGCAGATTTATCATGCTAATTATTATGTAGGAACCTCTCTCTACATTCAAGGTGTTGCTACTTACAAGATTAAGGACTTACACCAGTAGGTGTTCATTAATCATCACGTTTAATAGTTTGTTACTTCATAAATTGCCCTACTTTTAGAGTGCTTGAAGCTTTTTAGCCACACATGTACCGATATTTTCTAAGGTTACATCAAGGATTGAGGGATGGAAACAACACTTATAATCTAGGCTTTTTAGCACATTTGCTAATAATTTAACCACAATAGCATATATGACCTTATGAGTAGCTTGTTGAATAATGAAAACAATGCTTATTAATTCTTTTCATGACGTGTACTCTACTGGACATTTCTACAACTTTATGCCCTTCTATTATCAAAATGTAGAGTTGATGCCACATTCTTAACCTATGCGGTTGCATGATTTGGTTGTTCTATTTCCTTTTGATCATTTTGCATGTTTTCACTGTTTTTCGTATTCTATATGTATACATTTAGTATTTTATCTGTATATTTAAGCTTGAACAATTTTTCATCCATTTTAAATTATTTTAATGGTAGTGCTTATCCTTTGCAAGTATATGACCAAAAAATGCTTTTGATGATACATAGATAGTTTCTCGAGGAAATCATAGTTTTGTCAGACATACACATGTAATGACCTTGTTGGATTATTTTTTGTTGTTTCTTTTTGCAAAGTTGTACATGCTAAAAAAAAACTTACTAATCATGTGTCACCTTTTATGACGAAAAATAATCAAAAAGTCCTTTCTGGTCACACTCTTATTGTATTATATGTTAACTTGAACATGTAATTACAGGATTTTGGTCCGGTGAAGAAAATTCCATGGCTAAAAATTCATTACGTACAAGATTCTAATGTATGATGTGTATTTCTATGGTTTTAGGCTTCAATTAACTTTATCCTGGATATCCAATATAATGTTATGTTCTACGACAAAGATCAATTGACTATATGGTCCATTCAGGGTTACCTTTTAGTGTAATTTATGATGGATTAGATTGGATAGTTATACAGTACTTTCAGCATTTTAAGTAGGATCAGTTTGTATTTAAGTCCCTTAAGTTTACCTTATTTTTACACGTCCCCTGAATCTTATTAGTTGCATAAAAGTCCCATCAAATTACTACTAATTGAGTTATGAGCCCCCTTGTTAACTTTATGATGAAAAACTAAAATATTATGTTAATGTCACGTCCCGCTCCCAGAATTATGGCGAGCCGGGTACGTAACATCATCCCCAGGCTACGCGACATACGAATACTCTAGTACCCATATCCGCGATTGTCGTCCGTAAGGTTCGTGCATAGGTAAAAGCAGGTCATCACTTACATAAATTTAAGTCAGCAATAATCTAAAACTAAGACATTCTAACTAATTGAACATGAACATCACTATCTCTACCCAGTACAATTTTGAACCCAACTATAAATAATACAATTATACCTTGAACAAGTAGAGAAAAAGAATTCTTGTTCCAATTTGAACGTCTTCAATAGTATCATCACGTCCTTGATCTCCGGTTGTCGTTCAGTACCTGATAGCGGCTTTACTTGGTACACTGCTACAAAACCTAGTGAACAATACTAGGTCGTTTAGAAACGACAAGCAAGTCCTCGGCCAAAAATGCTTAAGGAAAATATAATAATGAATGGAACATAAAGATTTTCTATTAAGAGAATAGGAATATGCAATTTACATTGTTATAGTTTCATTCATTTAAGTAGTATAAACGTCATTTTTGGCTTTATTTAAAATGGGATAATTTCTTCTAGAATGAGATGAATTTGAAGGACTAAAAATTCATCTACCCGATGTTACTGTCGATGTAGATGTAAAAATTTTCGAGCTTCCCTTGAGCTTATCATAAATTTTGCCTCCCTTGGACAAAATTGAAATTTGCCTCCCTTGGGCTAACCCTAAAATGCAATGCAATTTTGAGAACAATTCCTGAATATTCATAAAATAGTTTTCCATCAACAATCCCGTTAACCTGGGATCAGGCTGTGAATTTGGCGGCACGGTGCTTAGTATCCGGCCTGGAGTCTCCCTTGGGCTTAACAATCACTTATTCGATGTTACTGTCGAAATAGATGTAATAAACCTGGAGCCTCCCTTGGGCTTAGTTTGCCTCCCTTAAGCAAAGGAAATAAGAGCCTCCCTTGGGCTTAGTTTGCCTTCCTTGAGCAAACAAAATAAGAGCCTCCCTTGGGCTTAGTTTGCCTCCCTTGAGCAAACGGAAATACGTGAGCTAAGCCTCACAAACTCGATTTGCATGGCCTTACGAACGAGTAGAAAATTTACTGATCAGCTTTTTAATTATAATTATGCTATGGGACTATTTAGGGATATTCAGGTTGTTCTCCCCCGCCCAATGCTTCCTAGTTGTTTCTAAGTACCTTTCCTAAATGACTTGAGATTTAGGGAATAACCTGATTTTTTCTGAAAGTCGGGAATTTGACTCTTGAATTTTCCAAAAATTTCGGCAGTCTCCTTTGTATAGGGTGACTTCGAAAATTCACAAGAGACAATATATACATAAAAATATGAATCTCGGATTCGCCGACCCCTTCGGTGGAGCAACTCTCAACACCGGAACCACGCAAGTATATGTATCGGGTTCGTCAACCCCTTCGGTGGAGCAACTCTCAACACCGGAACCACGCATGTATGTATACAATCACATAAATGACTTAAAAGTTTCTTATCCAAGGCTACCTTGGGAAATGTCTGTTTGACTACTTGTGATTTGCTAAAAAAATATAAGTCTAGAACAATCATTAGTCATTAATGAAACTTATTCTCAAGAAGAGGAATATTATTACAATTCTAATTGTAAATGACATAAACCAATATGTAGAAAATCAAAAAAATGTTCAAAGGTATTGTATAGGGTTATAATCAGACTATCTCGAGGCTAGAAGGTTCTGATATAAACATGTATGTAGGTGCAAAGTTCATATGTAATGATGATTTTATATAAAGTGGAACAAAATATTAAATAAAGACTTTAGGGGCCTATACACATACTAGTCAGAACCAGGAAATGAAGACCCATACATATTTGGTCAATTCCGAAATTGACATGATATGTGAACATGTATTTGAACATAACAAAGTTACCCATGAGATTTAATCAAGTCTATAGCAGTCTTGAAGCTTGATACTAATATCCTCTATGTGTCCGGTAATTCCAAAATACACTAATTTAACTAGATAGTGGTAAAATATCTCAGATATTTGTATAAAAAGAATTTGGACAGAATTGTACATATTGAGAAAATACTTATAAAATATTAATTCCTAAATAACTTTACCTAAACTAGACTAAGGACTTCAAGTTCATGTATAGGTGATGTCAACAACCTTAAATTACATGACAAGTTAGGAATTTGTCGAGTTAAAGATATGTAGACATACAACTTGATTTAAAAGATAAGAATGTTGTGCAACTAATAAAAAAAATTAGTAACAGACATAACAATGCATAAGGAACTATCTTGATGATTAAAAGGGGAAGAAATTTACTAGACTTATTATCCATTATCCTAGCTTTCACCAACAGACTATACTAGAGAGCACCCTATGGCAAAGTGATATTTCTAATAACAAGGAGCCTACAAGTCAAATAGAATTTAGCAAGTTCTTCACTTTTAAATTAACAAGGGTTGGGAAGTCTACATGGAAAGTGTTAGATGGAGTCATTGACACACTTATATTACATTCTTCACAGAGCCTACCTGGAAAACCCTTTATGGAATAAATGGCACGTACTAAATTCATACATGTATCCTATGTTCCATGTCAATTATTATTTTTATATATAAGAACGAAATCAGAATATAAATTTCTAATCTTAGCAAGAGAAGTAATTGTTGATTTGAACAAATTATCTGAGAAAAGGAATGAGGACTTGTCTTGGGTTCTTGAGTTGGACCTAGGATTTCTCCAAACTTCTTCTAAATTAACCCCCTAATATTGATAATTTCAGCAAATAAATAATTACATAAAATTATAACCAAATTTATCAAGGATGAACAAAATATTGAAGAAGAAAATTTATACCCAAGATGGAGTTGGGACTAGGACTTGGTTCTTCCATTCTTCTTCATCTTCTTCTCCAATTTTTCAACCTAGAAGTAAAAGAGGAAGAGGAAGTGGAAAGTTGAAGGAGGAGATGATGGTGGAGGGTGGTGCGTGGCCGACGGTGCGCCAGCGGCAGCGCGGCAGCAGCACAGCAGCACAGCAGCGGCAGCGTGCAGTAGCAGCAGTAGTAGCAGCGGCAGCAGCATTAGAGACAGGGAGAGAGAGTGTCGAGAGGGAGAGATGGAGAGAGTGAGAGAGTTCGAGAGGGTGAGAGAGAGAACCGAGAGAGGGGGAGAGAGTTCGAGAGGGTGAGAGAGAGAACCGAGAGAGAGGCGGTGGAGTGAAGGTGCCAGCCCTCTCTCTCCCCCTTTCTGTATATAACCCTTTTTTTCATATAAAGAGGAAAGGGTGAGGTGTCCCCTTTCTAGTCTCCTCCAAAGGAGACACATGTCCCAATGAGGTGTCCATGTAAATTTTGAAATTGCATAAATTGTCTAAGGTTGTAAACAAAAATATAAATAACACTTTATGTAATTAAAAAAAAATTTAAAAACATAATAATTTGTTTGAGGAAATTTTTGTTACTATAAAATATTTAAAATAAACAAGGATTGGAAATTTAAGATCGCCTTTAAGGAATATGGTTATGACAGTTAACGTAAACGGAAAACATTTTCTTGGACAACTTTACCCTCTTCTTCCTCCCTCCTGCTGCTTGAGCAAGTAAGCTCGATTATGAAAGAGTAACATATGGAGAAGAAGGGGCTGCTTGAGCAAGTAAGCTCGATTATGAAAGAGTAACATATGGAGAAGAAGGGGGGAGGGAAGGGAAGGGGAAATAGTTTGGTGATGAATTTTGTGTGGTGAAGGAGTTTATGGTTGTAGATTTTGAGTAGGGAAGGAGTTCGTGGTAATGGTGGTTTTTAGTGGGAGAAGAGAGGTGAAGAAAAATGGAGTATGGAGGATAAGTGGTTACTGGTAACGGATTTAAAGTGGGAGATGCGGAAGGGTGAGGAAATGGAGTGGGTGTGGAGGTGGTGATGTTGGTGGGAATGAATTTAGAGTGGGGGAGGAGGAAGAGGATTGGAAGGGAGGAGAAAAATCATAGTTTTTGGCTGACAAGGTGAAGGGGAGAATTTGAGGAGGAAGAAGAGGGTGAAATAGTCCTACGTATAAGTTAGTTTTTGGCAGACAAGGAAAGAGGGGGAGGGGGGGGGGGGGGGGGGGGGGGGGGTGTGTTGCTTATAACTCAGTTCATTGTAATTTGAGTGGACTGTTAGGCAATTAACCATTTATATGAAACTAGGACAGACTTAAGGGGCTTATACTAAAAAACCCTTAAAAGTAGAACACTACAGTATGTTTTATCTATTTTAGTATTGTAGATAACTTGTATTAGTGACAGTACCAGTATTTGAGAATGGTAGAAATAACTTAGAAATCTTACCAAGTGTTATCTATTTTAGTATCGCGATCACTGCTCATGTGTGTAACATATAACCTTTTTTTTTTTCCAAGCAATAAGCTATGGCATCATTTGTATAACTCAGATCTGTATTTATGCTGAATTTAAGTATGGCAGAATTAAGTAAGCTGCAGAGTATCTTTAGGAAGTTTAGATCACTTTACAGGAGGAGCCCAACGTGGCGATACTATAACTTCTAGCAGACAATTTTGTTACCTTTCAATGGCATAATCACGCAATAAAACCCCCACCTCTAGACTAAAGAAAGAAACAAGGGAAAGCTGTCTCTGCTTGCACACACCTATCCCGTAATCTATTCGCATGTCTTCTCTTACTAAACATCAAGTCGTAAGTGATTTCATGTTGATAGATTTATTGTTGAGGGTTGACAAGTTGGCATTAGAGTGACCGCTTGTGTACAGATTTGTTATAGGGAACTTGTGTATGCGAGAGAAGAAAAAGATGACAGGTTTTGTGGATTAGAGGTAGACTGTAATATCAAGGATTTACTGTGCGTAAGAAAGGCCATCATGGAAATTGTGGTAATCTGGAGGTACAATCAATGGGAGAACAAGATCGATAGACTTTTAGGTTTTCTGTGTGTTTTGTATAAGAAAGATTTAACAAGAAAAGGTTATGGGAGGTAGACCATTAGAGGAACCATTCATGGAGGATTAGATGAAAGTCATTTTTAGTTGATGACAGTACAATGGATTTGATGTCTGGGCCGGTTACGAGTTATATGACCAGAGTCACCAGACATGGAGGCACTAGTACTCACACTAGATATACACAGATACATTTTGTGCAACAGCCCTTCCTATCTGATAGATTGAGAATAGGATCCCATGATCCTGGACAAAGATTACCTGGGATTGCAAATACCAAGTTCGTCTATGAAGAGCTTATTATCTAAGCAGAAGATGGTGGGGTTACAATGTTGGGAAACAGAAGAATGAGTTTGGAAGACAGCTTATGGATGAAAATTAAGTTTATAAAATTTACCAATTGAAAATGGAACAGTGGAAACTGGTTGAGATTCTGATTTCTGAGCCAAGTTTGTCTATAAAGATCTTATTATCTATAAGCAGAAGATGGTGTAGATTATGATGTTGGGAAACAGAAGAGTATGGAAGACAGCTTATAGATGAGAATTAGGTTTACACATTTACCAATTAAAGATGAGTGGAAACTGGTGGAGATTCTAATTCTGAGCTTTTCTGCTATCAGCATATAGAAATTGTTTGGGAGAGTAGGGTGTTTTTGACGAAAGAAGAGGGTAGTCCATGGGTTCTGAATGTATCACATTAGGATGAAACTTGCGTGACAACATTTAAAACTACGTGAATGTTTCTAGTATACTACATGCAAATTGAATGAATAACTGGGAAGAATCATAAAAGCATCTCTCATTGGTCGGGACGGGATTTGCTTTTGAGGTTGACCTCATTTACAACAAATGCTGGAGGCATTTTTCGCATGACTCTGCTCCCGAAAGTCTACCTGAGGTCATGCTTTTCTCTTCAACATCATTCTCAATTTGGTTTCACTGGAGGTTTGTGATTATACATGCATATGCATGTCAAAAGGTTTTGATTTCAGAATTTCACAGCCTTATGCTTGCTTTTCCAAATAAATTGAAATTGGTGTACTTCGTGTTTCAGTTCCCTGAAGAAATCTGTGTGCATTTCAAATTTTAAACCACAATTTGCTAGCCCATTCTAAATTCATCAAACTCTGATAGTGGAGATCCAACACTCTTGCTCCTATCTGTTTCTGATACTAAACAAAAATGTTTAACAGAAGATCAAATAATTGCGCTTGCATGCAGGTCCACAGATCCATTCAAATTCTTAGAGATAAACAAGAACTTACTGAAACCCAGAAGGAACTGTCCAACCTTCGATTTACATCGTCAAAAGAGTCTGCTAGTCCCCCCAGATCTCAGAAAAATGAAGAGGTCAATGCTACTTCATCAGTCTCAGAGCCTGAAATGCATGACGATGCATCAGAGGTCCCTAATCAACATTTAGCTCTTGCTCTTCCCCACCAAATTGCTGCAACACTGCCTCCTCCCGCGAGGGTTCCTGACCATAACCAGCAGCAGCAGCAGCAGCAGCAGCAGCCAGCGCCTCCTTCACTTAGCATGCAGCAAGGCCACTACATGTTAAGCCAAACACCGCCTTACTATCCCCAGCAAAGCCAAACTTTGCAATCTGTACAACATTACATTCAAGCAAGACCTCAAACTGTGGACCCTTCAGCCCAAGCTCCACTGGCAACAGAACAGCAGCCTCCTTTGGTGAATCAGACTCGACCTCAGCAGTCATTCCCCCAATACCAACAGCAGTGGCCTCAACCTTCTTCCCAGTTCACTCAACAGGCGGTGATGGCGACTCAACCACCCACTCCACAAGCCCAACTGGTCAGATCCCGTACTCTACCAACTTATTCCTACCCACCTCAACAGTCTGCCAACCCCGAGACGTTCTCGTACACTGCCATTCCTCAGTCTGGTAGGAACGGTCTGAAGCCATGCCCTTCGGTTATGGACCACCACCTCCTAGTAAGCTGCAGAGCAGTTACTTGAGCATGGCACCTTATCCATCACAGCCCAACATACAGGGTTACAGCACAGTGTATGGCATGGATGGGAGCAGGGCCCAGAATTACCAACTGGAAAGCTATCAGCCACCAAATAGTTTTCCAGGCACCCAGAACCTGCAGCAGCTACCTCCTAGCAATACTAGTGGATTTCACCATCCTGGATCTCAGCCTATGCAGTCCCACCCATATGCGGACATTGTCGAGAAAGCTATCAGTATGGGCTACCCAAGAGAGCAGGTTGCAAGTGTCATCAACAGAATGGAGGACAGCGGGCAGGCTATCGATTTCAATGCTCTGCTTGACAGGTTGAACTCGCACCCGACTCCTGGAGGACCTCCCCGAGCATGGTCTGGCTAGACCTCGTGGTTCGTAACTGTGAGAAGATGTTTTTATGTAATGCTTCTGCAGTGATCCATGTCTAATGAACCAATATCGCAAGTATTAGTTTCAAATTCCCTAAGTATTGTATATATCAAGAACAATGGAGGTTTCCGATGAGATTTCTCCATGATCTCATGATTCTAGAGTTGCATGCAAATGTCAATCAAGAACTGTCATAGCTGGAGTTAAATGACAAGAGTCGCATGTTGTACTTCATGCGAGTTACATTCTTGCATATGCTTTGTAATAAAATCTTTACGTACATCTTTTCCTTCTATGCGCCCTTACCAATTAGAAGCAACAGTGGCTTTGATTTACATGCAGAGTGCATCATTAGCTCGGGTTTCTCATGCTTACTGAGGCGGCATTGTACATAAGAAAATGGAGTTTTATCAAAGATGTTGGGAATGTGATCTACATGTATAGGTTCCTCGTGATCTGCAGCAATAGGATTATTTTGTACAAGGATACCAGGTTATGACCTAATTAGATTTTAGGTACTGGATTTGTCCGTTTTAGACTTCGGGTACTTGATTTTTTTTGACACACTTTATGACGAAATTGGACTTTCGGTAACAAAATCTTTAATGACGAATGCTTGTCACTAAAAAGCTGGACAAACTCAGTACTCCTACTAAACTGGTACCCTTATACAAAATAATCTGCAGTAATATTGAATGCAAAAGATGCACTATAAAGCTCAAGGCCCCAAGCAAAAAGGGATGGAAAGCAACGAACAATGGAAATAACAGAGAGCAATTCTAACAAGACATTGCACTGCGGTCAACACAAAGTGTACATAATCTAACAAATCATCCTTTTCTCTATATTTAAGCGAAGAAAAAGAGTACTAAATGGTGAAATCAAAGAGGGGGAAAAAGGCAAAATAAAGATACATCAATGCATCTGCCAATTAACAATGTAAAATGGAGATGACAATAAATACTACATACCGCTGAACTTCTCTCGAGACTCTTCTCCACCAGTCACGCCAATTTGACACTATGCTCATGTCCTCTTTCTGAATGATCTGCCTATCTATAAACAGTCTACAATCTCTAACAATTAAGAACTACAGCTGTTGCAGTAAAATCATTATCGATGATGATTCCATTGAAGAGGGAGACTTCTTCCGTCGTCATTATCCGTAAAGCCCTTCTTTTCTTCTTCCCAGCAGATGGCTCTCTACTACTATCACCATTTGCTTTATGCTTGCTCTTTGATGACTCAGCATCATCACACTTGCTCAATCTGTGCTTGGCTTTCAAGGATCTTTTCTTTCCGGATGACGGTGCACTTTCTTCTTCGGCGAGCATCTCCATTGCCAGTGGTTCATCATCATCGACAAACTTCAAGTGCTTGGCTTTCAAGGCCTGTTTCTTCTTGGGAGGCAGTATTGAATCTTCTCTCGGAAGTATCTCCCTTGGTAGTGGTTCATCATCCACAAATTGCCAATTATACAGCACATCGGTTCCATTCTCCACTGGATGAGGTGCACATTCACCAGCACCTGGAAGCAAGCTATCGAAGGTGAGCTCCCCTTTGTCTCCACCTTTCCGTTCTAGGAGCACAGGATCCGGCCTGATTATGGTTCCAAGAATGCTTTTGCTTGGTCCCAATGCATTGATAGCCTTTGCATCAGTCAGCAAAGAATAAGCCATTGAGAAGGCCGACCTCACCTAAAAAGCAGAGAAAGCACAAACTTCAGCAAGAAAAGGTCAAAAAACACTAATATCATGTAGTGTACATATTGCTAAATGCTAAATCCAGCAAAAATATCTGAATACTATCAACCACAACATTAAAGTTCTCAACAACAAAAAGTTAGATGTAAAAGATCTGTTGTAATACTACGCCAAGGGTAAGAATATAGTTTGCAGTATCGACCTATACAGCTGATATCGATACAGTTTGGCATGTCCCGATCCGATACCGATATTGACCGATCCGGACATCGGGGGTCTATTTCCCAATCAATTCGACAAAAAAATTGAACGAAAAAGACTAACCAACAAGTATGTAAAAGCATGGTAAAGTATGCATGTAAATAAAGAAAACTTATCTATCGTAGGTAAACCAATCAGCAAGGGTGACTATTATTCTATTCAATTTCAAAAATACTATGAAACAACACAAAACTACTTATAATTATACCTAAATGTCTAAAATATTTTCTATAAATTATTAACAATTATTTGCTTCCCGATAAAAAAAATCCGATACTCCGATTTGAAACCGTCAATACCGCCAACCAACACCATCGATCTGATACTCATAGGAAGGGTCTGATACCTATTCCGATACCAATACTGCGAACCTTGGGTAAGAAATGCTCATCTATTCTTTCCCATTACATGCAATGGAACGTATAGGAGTAGCAGACATCATTTCAACTCCATCGAAAAGGTAATGTACAGTATCTTCCATAAGAAAGAAAGTTGCTTCTTTGGGTAAAAATTGAAGCAGTTCCATTGATATCAAGATTACTATATAGAAAGTATCTCTTGGCTCTTCAATCAATTCCACCTTTTACAAATATGACACTGCAAAATAGGAAGCTATCAATCAAGGAGGAGAAGAAAGAGATCCCCATCTTATTTACCTCCACTTGGTCTCCCATCAGGTGTCAGAACACTATGTGACATGTACTGATGAACATAAACTGTAACAACGTAAAACCGGCCCTGCTTACCCATCCACATAATATAATGCACTGAAACAGAGTGGTCATAATAATTCATATTTGCTTGTCGATGTTCAGTACATGTTTCCAAATGTTGATATGCATCATTAATATTGTATTTCTTACTGCATTTCCAATTTCAACTACCAATCATCTAGAACATTTTTTTCACTTCTCAACATTTCTACCATTTTCCTACAGTATAATTATATCACTATCTTTCAGTTCCTCATATCACTGATAAAAGAATACACATATTGTCGATGCTGAGGATGTGTAAATTATTGCCAGGTTGATGTCAAGTTTGTTAGCAGATATATTGCTACATAGTTTCTAAAATCTAGCATAGGAGTTATATCAATATATGATATCTTCCTTGCTATGTAAATAGTATTTTTAATTCTGGGAGTGAAACCTACTCCTTATTCGTCCTTTTCACAAACAACTGGAGCCATAAACTCAATGGACCTCTGTGGAAATGTCAATGAGATCACAGAGTATAACTTGGTAGCAACAAGACCCTGCACTGTCATCTACTCATCTCTCATCCCTTCATGGCAAGAAGCCAAGAATGTAAGGCAGCAATATCCTACTGGAACTCATCAGACTTCCCTGAAAATGTCAATGGTGACAGTAGCATCCCAAACAGATAAGAAAGATGAATATCAGCTACATGTTCACTAGTCAGAAAAAATAAAACAAAAGGATAACCCCTTACCATGACACCCAACTCTAGCATGGTCCCTTTACCGTGAAACCTTACAAGAAGACTGTCTTTTCTCCCTATTGTTTACTCGTACAGGGAAGGAGGAAGATAGAACTCTGACTTTATGCATGTTGTACTTTGTTTTCATTAAACAGATCGCATTTTTCGGTGAACTAAGCATGTATATCTAAAGAGATCAGGTTTTTAAACCTAACCTGCATATTTGGGTCAGATCTAGTCCCCCATAGCGCATTTTTCGGTGAACTAAGCAGGTATATCGAAAGAGATCAGGTTTTTAAACCTAACCTGCATATTTGGGTCACATCTGGTCACCCATAGCAACTTGACTGGGTCGTATCAGTACCGTTAACAGATGATGGCATACGACCATTTACATTAGTCTGGATTAGCAGAAGAGGAAAAACTTTTTTTATGCCAAAAAGCTTATGATTGTTAGATCAACCGACAACTTTAGGAGAAACAACTTTTAGATATAAGAATGGATTCAATGGGCACATATGTCAAAGATGGGAAGTATCCAAGAGAAATCTTACTTAATTGACAGATTATGGAAGTTGTATAGAATATGCATAACGCAACAGTTTGCTTACGAGACTATGAAGCAAGGACACTCCAAATATGTGGGCCGCGTGTCGTGTTGGACACGTATTGGACACTACCGGGCACTCCAAAATACACTAAGACACCAAAATAGGTTGTCTGTGTCGCCATGTCATATCCGTGTTTGTGCAACATAGTTAAAGAGGTATTTGGTTCTAAACTACACTCAATGAGCATTGCATCTACTTTATAAAGTTTCAGGTGAAAAAGAAATGTTGAGACAAAGTTCTAGAAGCATATATGACCTTGAAATAATTGAAGGAGCTCCTCCCAATGTCATTGTCTGGTGCCTGTATTATTGACAATATCATTCAAACATAATTTAGAGATGCAGCAGTATCATTTAGAAGACTGGATAAAAAAATTAATTAATAAAAAGGAGCAAACCTGTGGATCCTCTACGGAAAGAAGATACGGCCGTTCTGTGTTTAAAAACCTGGTGTTTATAATTCAAATTAGAGTCCACTTGAAACCAATATAAAAAGCGCTCATACAGAATTTGCATAACCAAAGACAGGGATTATGTACCCTTTATCAATTTTTCTGAAAAAAGTGCCTGCTAAGTTGCAAGATACACCAACATCTGAAGTGTTCAATTTGCGCCCATAGAGATCAAAAAAGTTGACCTGTTTCCCCGAATAGCAGCTTGTGAAATGTTACTCATTGAATAAAATTCAATGCAACAATTATGTTCACATCTATACCAATAGTGACACTATCACAATCAACAAAAATCAAACTAAAATAATAATGATGTGGTGATAATGAGGACGACAAAACTATCCAAATAAATTGTGTATCAAAAGACTAATTTAGAACTTTAGGGCTAATTAGCGTTTAGATCCTGGATTTTATACCAGTTTAGAGTTTAAGCGTTTATTTTTTGTTTTCCTTTTTTCCATTATACCCTCCCTAACCTATATATGGAAATTTTATTATCAAACATGAAGGGAGGGTATAATAGGAAACAAACAAAAAATAAAAATTCAGGGTCTAAACTCTCCAATTGGACATGTTAGGGCTTAAACTCTAAATTGGTATAAAATCCAGGGTCTAAACACTAATTAGCCCAATTGTTAATTACACATTTTTCAGAAACTTGGTTTATAATACATATAACGTAGCTATGCACAAGCAAATGGTGTTTACATACATCCTTCGATCTTGCAGTTAGTGGCAATTTTTTTTTACATATTTAGTTCCAAATGTAAGTAGCATTATAGAAGATACTGGAAATGGACAATCCAATTATATACAAAAGAACAATCCTAGCCCCATTTCCTTAAAGAGGTCAGCATCCTTAAAAGGATTATAAAATGGAAAAAGTGAAAACAAATTGAACAATACACGTTTAAATCATTGATTTAACAAATTCTAGTGAACTAATCTTGACAAGTTTCACAAAAATGATTAAAACATACTTCTGAAGCCCATCATCTGCCATATTCACACAAGATATGTCAGATCCAAGTTAATGCAAGAAAAAGTGGCCTTAAATATAAATTCAATTGAACTGGTTGTCAATTTTGTCAACCGTCAACTTTTTATTTATATGAACTTGTGATCGGCATAGCAGTTTCAGATAACAATGATATCAGAAACCCTTTTTAAGCCTCAAGGAGCATTTGCATTTCTCAAACAGCAAGTTAGTCCAACTCCTCCAAATGATCAGGGCTCCAATTGATGAAACAGATGATTGTACCAACTTGAAAGCCTTAGTCCAGCTATTCTGGATCAAGCTGGCTTGTGGTTTCAACCTATACTAATTACTAGGGACTTGATGTAGAACACTAAAATCCTAGAGACATGCAAGCTGAGTGACTTCAGTCACTGGTTTGTTCGGCGTACACTCTTACCCATGGAGGACTACGTTTGCAATTGACTTTAATGGTTTCTGTCGGTAAGCGCCACGGATACCTCCTCCAGTCCAGGTACAACATTTTACTCCAACATGAATCAGTTGTGAAGAAAATAAGTTTCTTAATATCTAACAAGTGTGTAGTGATGGTTACAAACTGATGAAAGTGTGATCACAAAAGTGCAACATCTTCTTACGCCATGTAACTAAAGTTTGTTGATTCATAAACTCAGAGCCCTACACAAACAATTTCAGTTGGAGGAAAAGTAAGTGAAATGACACGACAAACCTAAACCAGTATCATGTTGCTAACCAGAAATGAAACTTGGGAGGAGTGGTCAAGGGACCTTTTTGAAGGACTTTGAGACCATAGGTCAAAAAAAGGAAAAGTAGATGCCGTTAAAGATGCTAATCAACATGTACAGTACTTATATATCCATCTATACTTAGCTTAACTGACTTCAACAGTGATTGTATTAAAGAAATCCAATTTTACAAACGTTTAATTACAAATGGAATTCACAAAAAGAAAATTATATAGAAAAAAGTAGGCATTTCCAACTGTTAAGAATGTACCAGAAGAATTCCCAAATTATGCTCCACAGACTGTCGGCAACGATGTATATCCTGCCCTCTCCAATGCATCTGCAAAATAGATAACTTCTCCAATAGGACAACAGATTCGACTGCCAAGAAAGTCATGATATATCCCACTAATAATCAAATGATGAGCTGCTGGGGATCTAAATATAATTCTTCTTATGGCCAAAATTCGAGACATTATTCAATGCCCTGTGTCAACTATATGAGCACATTCTAATTGAAAAACATTTTCTCCAAACTCCCTTGTCTTCGAAATTTGAGCATGTTACGTAGTATGTAATAAAACCACCAATTTCCAATTGTTTACTATTGAAAAGAAACAGACTGAATGTAACTGTTGTATAAAGAACAATACTGAAACAGCTAATAACACAAACAGGTGAGAAACAAAGATGTATCTGGAGTCAAAATATATGTATGATCAAAAGGTAAGTTGCAAACAGTCCAAGTAACTTTTAACAAAGTTGTTTTACCTGCAAATGTGCTATAAGCATGGAAAGAAGTGTATAAGAGCCAATGCCACCTGAATATACCTGGAAATGCGAAGATACTAACTAAAAAATGTCCGTAATGGATTTAATTATCAAAGGTCAATGATACTAAATTCAAGTATTCAGCAAACTGTACCTCGTTCAGTTCTCTCTGCTGCAAAAAAACCTTCAAAATCATACACAAGGGCCGTAAAGGAGGCAGCTTCTCAACAGCATCCTGAGAGAAAATTTCAATAAGCTATCTATATAATGAATGCAAAGAGGCCATAAGGTAAGCTGAATTATAAGGTAAGCGAAATGGAATTTGTTGTAATGAGATGACACGACGAATGAAGGTGATGAGATGGCGATGGTTGCTACCAAAGAGCTGACTTGTTCACTACTGGACTGAGGCGGGGATGAGGACTATCGGCAGTGGGGTTCTGCCGCAATCAGATGTGAAGAGAAAGGAGCGGGATGGTTCTATTTCTTTTGTGTTGTTTCTTAAATGGTCGAGGGAAGGGGGAGAGGGTATAGGTGACTTAAGTTAAACGGGTACAATTTAAAGTCAAACATGTTTTGGATAGGAGAAAAGAGGGTTCAAGTCAAATGGCTTTAGCGAAATAGCATTTGGGGTTTTAAATGGAATGAAAGGAAACTGGTATGAGGATTATGTCAAACGGGTTTGGTTAAAGGGTTTGGAGAAATTTGGGTTTGAAATGAGAGAGGGAATTGTGTTAGGGTTTTGTGGATGGGGGTGGCCGTTGCGGCTGAAGGAGAGAAAGGGGGTGCCAACCACAGGCAAGTGAGGATGACTGGTCGGAGAGGGTTCAGGCACTAGCGATGATGACAGTGTAGGCTGAGCTGGATGGTAGGCTGCTGGAGATCGGGGTTGGGAATGGAGTAGATGGCGGTGATGATGGCGGCTGTAAAGTAGAATAATGGGATAATCTATTAATGTAGGGGAGTTACATATAAATAAGAGAGGCTAACCCCTCTCTCTTTTGTTCTAGACAATGTGGGACAAGCCCATTAGTAATATTATTAATATACTCAACACCCTCGCTCAAGCTGGAGCATATATGTCAATCATGTCCAGCTTGTTACATAGAAATTGAATCCGATGACCCAAAAGAGACTTCGTAAAGATATCGAATATCTAATCATCGGTCCTCACATGGTGAAATTTTACCATCCCTTTTGTATACTCATCACGAACAAAGTGGATGTAGATTTCAATTTGCTTCGTCCTTGCAAATATATGATTGGTAGCAATATGGATAGCAGACTGATTATCACACCACATATCTGTTGTGCTCGATCCTGCTTCTTCTCCCAATTCTTGTAGAAGATGCTTCATATATAACACCTCTGTTGTGCCATAAGCAATAACTAGATACTCTGCTTCTGAACTTGACCGAACTTTTACATGCTGCTTTTTGCTCTTCCATGATACCAAGTTTCTGCCAATGAATACCGAGTAGCCAGACGTAGACCGTCGATCTGTCGGACTTGCACCCCAGTCAACATCAGTAAAGCACTCAACATGAGTGTCCATGATTCTCCATTTGAATTCCTTTTCCTGAATTCTTGACTAGATAGCACAAGATTCTGATAACTCTGTCAGTGTAAAACTCTTGGAGAAGCCATAAATTTACTTACAACACTAACTGCGAAAGAGATGTCCGGATTAGTCATGACTGTCAAGTAATTGAGTTTTCCAACTACTCATCGATACTGATCTGGATTGGTCATCAGGACTCCCTCGTCTGGAAGTAACTTAGCCCTGGATCCATAGTGAGGTTGCTCCCTTGGCTGACATCATTCATGCATCATTCAATATGTCCAGTACATACTTCCTTTAAGACATTACAATGTCCCGCTTACCCCGCGTGACCTCAATGTCCAAGAAATAGTTCAATGATCCCATATCCTTAGTTTGAAATTGTTCTCCCAAAAACTTCTTGAGACCTGCAATACCCTGGTTGTCGTCTCCCGTGATTACAATATCATCAACATAGACACTCAATAGTATCCTTCCAACTGATGTCTGTCGGTCAAGGTTATAAACGACGGTAGGCGGGTGCGCGGCGGAGAGAGTCCGCCTACCGCCTAGGCGGTTGATACATTTTGAACATTTTTTTACTATTTTATCACTGTTTTTTGCATAATATGCATATTTTAAGGGTGTTCCATGCATAACTAAGTTGTAGAACGAAGATTTATAAAGTTTTAGTGCTGTTAGGCCCATAATGTTAAAAAAAACCTTTTTGGCCAAAATATTTTATAAAGTATTTATCCGCCTAGGCGCTCGCCTACGCTGCCCTCACCTCCGCCCTACCTCCGCCTATGCCGCCAACCTCCATTGGCCGCCTACTCCACCGCCTACAGCAAAGCGGTGCGGAGAGGGACCGCCTACCGCCTAGGCGCCGCCTAGGCGGCCTAGACGGACGCCATTTAGAACACTGTTATCGGTAGAATACTGAATGATCCTTCTTTGACGACACATGCCAAACTGAGTAACAACATGTGTAAATCGACCAAACCACGCACGAGCTGATTGTTTTAGACCATAGAAGGCCTTCCTCAGATGACACACTTTACCCTCTCTTGCAACGAACCCGGAAGGTTGCATCATATATATTTCTTCATCAATATCCCGTGGAGGAAAGCGTTCTTGATATCCAGCTGAAGCAATAGCTAGTCATAGCGAACAGCCAAGGCCAAAAGTACACGAACAGACGACATTCTGGCAACTGGAGAGAAGGTCTCAAAATAATCCTCATCATAGGTCTGAAAATATCATTTGGCCACCAGACGAGCTTTTAGGCGATCAAGAGAGCCATCTGGTTTCACCTTGATCGTAAACACCCATTTGCAACCTACTGCATGTTTACCGGGTGGTAAATCGACCAGGGGAGTTACATATAAATATGAGTGGCTAACCCTCTCTTTTGTTCTAGGCAATGTGGGACTAAAGCCCACTAGTATATTATTAATATACTTAACAGCGGCAACTAATGGTTGCTAGTGATGATGGCAGCAATAGTTGTTGAAGGCGATGGTGGGATGATATCAGTTAGGGTAGACAATTGGGGTCAGCTAGGCAAAATATGGCCGCGGGCTGGACGCGCACAGGTGGCAGGGGCTAAAGGTGGGGGCAAGCTAGAGATTGACGATGACCGTGGACTGGAGATGGTGATTGAAGATGGCTCGGGGGTGATGGGGAAGGGGCGGTACTGATGGTGATGGCAGTAGGCGGTGATACTGATCACAGTCGTAGGTTGATGGCGAGGAGGTGATGGTGTTGAGGATGAAGGGGACGGAGGACGGTGGTCGGTCGGTGATGGGAGTGTGGTGATCAGGAAAGTTTGGCCGTGACCAGAGTCGGAGATGGCACTGGTGGTGGTGATCAGTAAGTGTAGTGGCGGTGATGGAGGTGCCCAGGAATGGGAAAGAGAAAAGGCCAACAATGTTGACGATGTCGGGGAGAGGATGGTGGCAGGGTGATTGGGATGGTGGCCCGAGACCGCAGCTCAAGAGCTTGATGGATCTAATACCACCTACAACCTGATGTAGGGAGCGACAACGAAGAGTGAACCCTACAGACACAGAAACTGAATGCAGCCAGATGTGATGTTCGATGGAGTCAGATATGGTGTGATGTGTTGCATACGGATTTGTCAGAGTGGCCACTCATATTCCCAATTTCCAAAGACGACTACAGGATCATGAACACCTTAAAACAGACAAGGATGGAAATTGCATTTTCACATTGGTCCTCTATACAATAGCATAATTAGGGCTGCAAACGAGCCAAGCCGAGCCAAGCTTTTGTAAGCTTCAGCTTGGCTTGACTAGAATTATTCGAGCTCGAGCTTGAAAATTTTTATTTTGAAGCTTGAGCTTGGCTCGAGCTTGTTTATATTGAGCTCGAGCTTGGCTTGGTTTGAGCTCGAGCTTGGCTTGATAAGGAAGCTTGATTCAAGCATGATAAACAAGCCCAATACGCTTGAAATCAAGCTTGTCGCTCAACTTGATTTCAAGCTCATTAAGCTAGTTAGGTTTGAATTCAAGTATCTGAAATATTAACAATTTATTTATAAAAATTTAATTAAAAAAAGTTCCATATATCTTATTAAGGACATAAATATAATATACACACAATCATATATATATATATATATATATATAATATATATATATAATTCAACAAAGAACAAACGAGCTTCTAACGAGCCAGCTAGCAAGCTCATAAACGAGCTAGCTTGCGAGCTCAATCGAGCCGAGTACTTCTAAGCTTGAGCTTGGCTCGTTTATTAAACGAGCTCAAAAATAAAGCTTGAGCTCAGCTTGTTTACTAAACGAACCGAGCTCGAACGAGCTTTTATCGAGCCGAGCTTCGAGCAGCTCGCGAACGGCTTGGCTCATTTGCAGCCCTAAGCATAATATCAGAATTCAGGAATCAGGACTGATAGAGCTAATTGATATCGCTGCTTTAACAATTACACCCCTTTGCAATGTGTGCCACATTCTTACAACTATAAGTTGTAACTTGTATTTATATTAGGTTTCTTTCCACATACCTTAATAAAATCAGCAGCTTTTGGTCCACCTCTATATCAAAACTGTTGAAAGAACAAGACTAGGTAATTAAGTACAGTGCCAGTAAGATGTGTAGAAAAGAACTAGGAGTTGATTATACTGAAAGACTGAAAAAGAGAACAGTGTCGTTTTAAAAGGGATCAGTTCAAGTGACTGAATCTAAAAACAAAAGTATACTGCTTATGTAAGAAGAGTAAAAAGCAATATTAAAAAGCACCAGCTTTATTATATTCATCAAATTGTTTGATTTAATATTAATTGACAGCATTAAGAACAAAAAATTATGGATCAGAAATTATACATGACAACAAAACACGCCTAAACCAATACTGGTCCCCACCGATACTGGCCGATAGCGAAATCGGGGCTCTATTTCCCGGCCAATTCAGCAAATAAAAATTAAGAGAAAGCGTTTAGTATAGCAAACAATATCGGCACAATGATTTTATCATGCCGACGATCAACATGTACAGTATATTGATAAAAATAATTAACGTTACATTGTAGCCATTACCATTTGTCACAGTTGAATTCTACGTCTTGGTATTATTCCATTCAAAACTATATATGTGGGGATAATATTTTCTTATTATCTTTTGGTTTTCCGAACACTCTGATCCTAAACCAACGAAACTGCAGAAACTAACAATATTGATACTAAACCGATACTACAAACCTTGCAACAAAATACTTCCAAATTACTTTAGCCCTGGATGATGGCATTCTTCTTCCACTAGCATTATTTTGGATACAAATACAAACAAACAAACAAAAACATAGAAAGCATGATCGATTATTAATCCAATCACATGCTTCAAAACAATTCCATATAATCCTATGTACATTCTGTTTTGGAGGTTACTTGTGCCTGCCACAAGGTTGTGAAAAGCGCTAGGCGCTAGTCGGGCGGGCACCTGCCGCCTAGCGCCTAGCCCGCCTAGATCTAGGCGGTTCAAAAATAAATCCTAAAACCCTACTGAAAATTGTAGAAAAAGTCCATAAAATCCCAAAACATGCATAGTCGGACGTCGAGGGGTCTAGGCAGACACCTAGGCGGGCATCGAGAGGGCACCAAGTGCCTAGTGCCTAGGCGGCCGCCTAGACAGCCTTTTAGAACATTGGCCTGTCACACAAAGCAATTCCATATAATCTTATCATCTTATGTGCATTCCGTTTTGGAGGTTACTTGTGCTTGTCAACAGATAGATTGTCTTAGGGATGACTTTCCCATGTCGCATCTATGTTTATCACATTCTTGCATCCAAAGACAAGGTGCACATCCATTCAACACATAGGATCAGAGCAGCTAAAAATGAAAAAGGTTGAAACATAGGGGAGTAGATGGTAAAGCCCTTCTACCACAAGATGCAAAATTCGAAATGCAGTTCTTGAAAACTCACAAATCAAAACATTCCCCTTCATCCTGGTGTACAGAAATTTGGGAGGAAGCGAGACATTTTACATTTTGTATTGTTAACTTGATGATGACCAATTTAGGTTACATATAATAGAATCTTAATTTTCTCTTGATGACAATGAGAAGACTAAGGAAATATAACCTAGAATTACTCGGTAGTTAAAAGACGTAATAGATATATGAAACCAACTCCTAGTTTACAGGTAATATTATTTTTCATCTATTAAACCAGATTGTTTCACAGTAACCCAGCTGTTTCAGTGGGGCTACATTGATAGTTTACGACCTAAATCTGTCATCATAACTTAAGAAAGACAAAAAAAGGACTTTGCTACTGTAAGCCCCAAGTCTGCCATCACCAGCAAGAAAAACACTCACGGGCTCCTTCACATTCAAAACTGTCTTATAGAGCACTTTTGTGAAGTATCAAGAGGATGCTGAATACTATAACCCAAGGAGTGACATTTACAAGATCCAAAAGAATCCAAGGACCATTGCTCTGATTGGTCATAATTTGAATTACCTGTCAACTTCCTTCTACGTTTTGTGGCAAGGCCTTGCCCAGGACACCTTGGCTAGGAATTCCAGGCCAACTTCAAGGGTTGACATAAGATTGACAACCGATCATGACAACTGTCAACTCATTTGTGGAGATTTCTCATGCTCCATGGCCACACAATTCAGACAGCATAAAGATTAGATGATGAGAGCTAATACAAGCCCAAGAATATTACAGACAACACAGCTAGTTGCTAAGAAACTCCTAAAAGGACTGGGACTAATTACAGTAAGACCCTTCTAATGTCCGCTCAACAAAATCTAAAGCGATGGTAGAAGCTACAACTCTTACAAGTTGCTGCATGAATTTTCACAGTTTGTTTTAATTTAAAAAAAAAAAACCTTTAGTTATATTAATGAATATACACTTGAATACAATCAAAGGTTGGATCACAATCATATTTGGCCATAAACCTTCTAGTCACCAAATATAAATTGGCTATGTCTGTATTTCATTGTTCCAATACTGACCAACAGTAAGCACTGCATAACCAGTATGTAGCATGCTAAATCCAGAAATAACCAAGAAATAAACGTCTTATTTTTTCATGAATAAAGAAAACCAAATTTCTGACTAAATATTTTTATATTATAGATAGGCACTCATTAGAAGAAATTCAAACCTGATATCAAATGCAATTCCACTTCGCTTTTCCACAAACTTTATGATTGGCACACGAGCTTTCGCTATAACCTTGTATAGAACAATATTTCCTATTGATGTCAGTTGAAGTAGGTAAGAGTAGATGATGATTTCTATCTGTAGCAATAAATCCCCAACCTGTATTTTTTTAACAACACTCCTCTGTTTTAACTCTCTAGCAAGAGCATGAAGACCCATCTGAGGAGTTCTTATATTTGAGTCCAAAATCACAACCTACAGAAGTTTGGCTCAGTTAATCCAAATATAAAGATAGTGTAGAATATTCAAAGTCAAGTAATTAAAACGCAATTCTAATTCCTGAAAAGTTGTTTCAGAAGGAAGGTACATGATTCGTGGCATACCATACTGCTTTTGTATTACATAGGAAGACAATAAAAATAGCACACAATGTTTTAAAAATGGAAATCAGGAATAATGGCTTCTACATGGATATTTATAGCAGGAAATGACGTTGATATTCTCTATCGTGCATGTTCTAGCAAAAAGAATTTGGATTATTTCCCTACTAGAAATATTATAAATTTGACTTTCTCAAACACAAGTGATGAATTGAGAGGCTGTACAGAAGAATAATATGTCACTAATCCAGACTAAACAATTTTAGATGTAAAAAGAGGAAACAGAAGGCATAAAGGGTGTTAACAAGATCATACTTAGCAAACAAGAAACAGTACAAAGGTAGAAGAAGGAATTTGTAGTTGTGTAACACCAAATAACAAAACGAAATTTGCATATTATCTCCATGGCTTAACTGGACAGTCCATTCAACGAACTATTTAACTCATGCTTACAGTTCCATCAATACACTATCTTGTAGGATCTCTACTAAATGATTGCTTTATCTTTGCTCCACTCCACAAATGTGATAAAAGTCCTACAAACTGGCTAGTGAATGAAAATGGTTGGAAGGAAGTGAATAAAATGTAGTCCTTATAGTCCAATAGGAAACTGACTCCATTGCACAGACTTTATTTTAGAAGGTAAAAAGCACATATCAAGTAAATACGGAAGCTAGAATCAAACTGTAAATAAACCCCTATGACTATAAAGAGCGTTAAGGCATTCACTTGCTTCAAAGATAGGTATACAAGAATGGAGCGGTAATATGAGGTGTTACACTTTATCATATTGAGGTTACAGTGTAAATCTAATACAACAATCAAAATCAATCTGAAGGTTTATGGAGATTGTTGTTAAAACATAACCACAATTACGCAAAACAATTAGTAGCTTCCCGAAATGAAAATTGAGCAACTGTTGTAATACAGAAGAAAGTGTGATAGAAGAGGTGGCAGTTCATCTAGTTATATTCATAGTAAAGTTTTACATTCATTTTACCAACTAATAAAGAATATCGAAGGGAACAGAAGACAGAGTTCACATATGAGATAAAAGGGATATGTGGGATATCAAATCATCAATTGAACAGAAGAGACATGGGCAAGAGATAGAAATATTAAAGCATTGGAACTAGGATGTGCGCTAGAATTGCCTAAAGAACCCTTGGACCACATAATTGACGGGCTAGAAGCAGATAAAAAGGAGTTGGCTACCACAACAACTACAAGAAAAAAGTGAAATATTGTGAAGTAGTAAGTAAATCTAAGCACAAAACTTGGAAGGTTTCTAGGATCATAGAGGCAACCCCTTGGACCATGAAATGGATGCTCTAAGAGATTCACACAGCTGACAGCAAAATATGATGCAAGAGTAATATATGACGTTCAGGTTACATTGTTTCCGAGTAGTCAGGTGTCAAAAATATCATTGATCAGTTCAAGAACTTTAAATAATATGGTAAACAAATTACTACACATCTAAATGCCTCACAACAATAACAACAACAAAGCCTTCATTCCAAATTTTTGGTGTCGGCTGTTTGAATCTTCTTCTTACATGTGGCTCTGTTAAGATCTAGATTCCCAATAAGCAAATGAAAAGGACAAACAGGGTTTATGTTAGAGACTAACACACCATAGAGGCATAAAAATAGTTTAAGGGCAATTAACCCAGACATAACAATCTTAGGAAAAAGCCAGTTCAAGGTCCCCATAGATGTAGAAGGCAAAATTCAGAACTCCAGAAGGTCATGTATCTCCTGTTTATACATGTGCAAATATTCAAAATATTCTCAAGGTAGCTCCCTAAACCGTCGAATCAGATGTCATGGTAAGAAGCACCATTTGGCAGATATCATGCTCGAAACAAGGTCACCGTGTTTGCCGAAGTTATGACACTAATGGCATCATTGCTATAGTGTGAGGAGACTCGTGGGCATAAAATTGTCCAATTATTATGCACTAAATACAAATTATATCAAAGTACGTAATTTCCAGGAAATAGTGTCATTTTCTATAGTGAACTGCACACACCCAGACACAATACTTACATCAATATCACTGGTTGGTAGATAAAGACCTGTCCTAAATGATCCAAAAACCTCCACCTACACAATAACAACAGTTAACAGATAAACAAATTGTGTTTCTTACTATAATATTTAAAACCACACAAACAACTGGCTCCATTGCTACAGAAACATAGCTTAGGCAAACCTTGCAGTGAGGCCAGATATATTTGATACTCTCAGAAACACATTCAACCGCAGCAGCACGTGAGACTTGTTCTTCAGGAGTTGGTGAAACAAACTCACTAAAATCAAGTATCTCTGCAACCACCAAAAGTTCCAATGTCATTGCACTTGTACTTGATGAACAAGGTTGAAGCTAGTGAAAAACGGAAATTTACACTAGTAAGAGAAAGCATGCTGGGTCAGAATTACTCAATGACGAGTTACTAGGTGACACGGGACGAAGACCAAGAAAAAATAATAGTAGTATAAAATTAGGAATTTGGGAAAAAAATTGGGTGTGGAAGCTTTAAAAGATATGTGAACAATTAAGTACTATAAAGTTATCACAAATAATTTTAATAGAAATTCATAAATCAATAATGAATGGAAAAAACCAATTTTAGAATGGCATATAGGTGGCATCGGATCTCGATGATGGGCTTTTGTTCTTGAGATCCAACTAAGCGAGGACGACGGAGGCAAAGAGGAAGACAAGATAGATCCACTTTAAGGTTTTGACATTGTAGCATACAAACGCAAAAATAGATTTTTATTCTTCAATCAATAATTTATGAAGTTACAAACTATTTATAGGGTATCAAGAAATAAAAAGAAGATGAGACCAGTCTTTAAAGCTTGTCCCTAAAATAACTATAAATCATAACTAATAAAAGAGAAAAATAATCTCTATCTAAAATAACAAAAATAACCAAAATAACTAAAAGATAACAGAAAATCTAAATTTTAAAATAATGGAGAAGCTGTTTGGATTTTATGTTATATTTTAGTTATTTTGGTTATTCTAGGAATATTTTAGATAGATATTATTTTCTCTTTTATCCGTAGGAATTTAAGTTGGTTTTAATAAGTTCAACTATTCATCAAAAAAAAAAAAATTATAATGCGATATATAGGCATGCATTGTTATTTTCATGGAAGAATTGAAGCATGGGAAATTTATTTTGAGTTTGTACGGTGTGATGCCAAAATTCTAAGTGGATCTTTCTTGTCTTATCTTCTTCTCCGCCTTCGATGTTGACACGAATTGGATCTCAAGTACAAAAGTCACATCATCAAGATCCAATGCAACATGCACGTTTCCAAACTTGGGTATTTTCATTAATTATAAGTCAATTATTATGTTTTGCATTTCTATTATAACTTTTGTGATAAATTGATTGTAGTTAATTGTTCACAACTTTCTTACAGCTTTTCGTCCATTTTTCCTTTTTTTAATATTAATCATAAATTCTCTTGGGTTTTTGTCCCGCGTCAAAATGGTAATCAGAGCTAAATCATGGTTTGGAAATATTTTTATACGTAGATAAGATCCATAAAATGTCTATATAAAATTCCTCAACAAATTTGTGCTATAATAGGTGTTGCATATGACAACATAGATAATTTGATCGTCGATATACATGCCGACATAAAAAAGTTATTCGATGAATTTCTCAACCATATTAAGACAAATACTATTGCTAACGATGATCTTATATTATATCCTTAGAAAATTCATTAGTAAAACATATTGAGTCTATCGTAGATGAGTCACCAGTTAGATCCAAGTCTGAGTCTACGTTTAAAGCATTAATAATTTTTTGATATTTTATATCATCCTTGCAAAATTAAATAGGTCATTTGATGAATTCAATGAATTTAAAAAACCTATTATGTCTTCTAAATATTTTGAACTTTAATCAAGCCTGTAAACAATTTCTTTGTTACAAATAATTGCAATAGTTTGCAGAAAATAATAATCAACTATAGGAACGAACATTTTGCTTCTTTGGATGCATTGAGACAACCACAATTTATAGAGGTGCTTGATGTTATTTGTCTAGTGGACATTCTGCTTTTTCTACCTCCACAATCGTTATTATCAACGTGTGGTTTTGTTGCCTTATCAGAAGTCTTTGTGTTGACTAGACTATTGAAGCAGAAACCTCTACCATGACGATTTGGAGAGCATCACAAGTAGCATAATCTCGGATTTCACGCTTACATGATTCACGAGGTGAATTTTTTCGAAGCCGAAAAGAATCATGGAGAACCAATTTACATTTATGTTAATCTTTTTAGTTATTTTGATAGAGATCATTTTTTTTCTGTTTTATTAGTTATAATTTTAAGTTATCTTAGAGATAAATCTTTAAGGGGTGTTTGGTTCAAGTTTTGGAGGCTTGGAAATAAGTTTTTGGTACGTCTAGTATTGAAAATTGAAGGGGAATAGGAAGGGCTTTATATTCCCATTGTTGTGGGAAAGTAAAACCAAAGCCACCCGAAAATAGTTTTGCTTTCCTGGAAATGTTGTTTAGATATTTTGTTTGGATGGTAATCCCTCATTTTACTTCCAATATTCCAACTTATATCCCAAACATATAGAAGCATTATGAAATTAATGAAAGGATATTTATGAAAAACAAACAAATTAAGATTCCCATTTCTGTTTGACCCAAACATGTGAATGAAAAAAATTAAATTTTTCGGACTACATATTTCCAACAAAGCAAACATGGGTATGGAATGTTGAATTTCTTTTCCATAGAAAATTAATGGAAAGTAGATTCCTAAGAATACAAAACATTCATCCAAATGCCCCCTTATAGATTGTCTTTATCTTCTTATTTTTTGAGAGTCTAAAAATAGTATGTAGATTCATAAATTATTCATTGAAAAATTGAATGGAGAGAAATCTATTTTTGAGTCGTATGATGTGATCCCAAAACCTTAAAGTCGATCCATTTTGTCTTCTTCTCACCTCCATCACCGCCGCCTAGTTGGATATAGGTATCAAAAGCCCATCATCAAGATCTGACGCCACCCACATGTCATTCAAAAAACGAGTATTTTCATTCATTATTAATTTTTGCATTTCTATTAAAATTATTTGTGATAAATTGATAATAGTTAATTGTTCACATATCTTTTAAAACTTTCATGCACAAAATTTTCTACGTTCCTAATTTCGTACTAATCTTATTTTTCCTTGGATCTTCGTCCAGCATCGACAGGAGCAAATAATTTTCATGAAATTGGGGATTTAGAAAAAAAAATTGGGCACATAAGCTTTAAAGAATATGTGAACAATTAACTACTCCCAATTTATTACAAAAGTTATAATAGAAATACAAAAGATAACAATTTACTTATAAGTTATTAGTAATGAAAATATCTGAGTTTGGAAACGTGCGAGTTGCGTTGGATCTCAATGATGCAGCTTTTGTCCTCGAGATTCAATCCACGTCAATGTCGAAGGTGGCAAACAAAGACGAGACATCCACTTTAGAGTTTTGGCATCAAATCATACAAACTCAAAATTAGATTTCTCATTCTTCAATTCTTATATAGAAATAACAAGACAACATGATCTATCTATAGCATTATAAAACAATATTTATGGATGGACAAATTAAGTTAAACTTATCAAAACTAACTTAAATTCCTAATGGATAAAAGAGAAAAAATAACTCATATCTAAAATATTCCTAGAATAACCAAAATCACTGAAAGAGAACATAAAATCCAAACTAGTTCTCCATTATTCTCCTCGGCTTCAAAAATTCACCTTATGGTGAATCATATGAGTGTGAACTTGAGATGCCCCATCCAAATCAACAATGGCGGAGGTCTCTGCTTTGGTAGTTTAGTCAAAACAAAGACTTCTAAAAAGTAAACGAAATCCTACATTGATAATAGAGGTTGTTGATGCGGAAGAAGTGAAATATCCACTAGGCAATTAGCACCAAGCACCTCCATAGATGGTGGTTGTTTCGGTGAGTCTTAAGAAGCAAAATGCTCGTCGCTACAATCAATTATTATTTTTTTGCAAACTATTGCAATTATTTGTAATAAACATATAACAATTGTTTATTGGTTGATTATTGGGACAAGTTCAAAGTATTTAAAAGACTAAGTTCTTTAAATTCATTGGATTCATCAAATGACCTATTAATTCTTGTAATGATAATGTACAAATGTCAAACTTCATTGTAGATTTAAATCTAGACCTAAACTCATACTTGGATCCAACTAGTGACTCATTTACGATAGGATCGGTAAATTCTACTAATGAATTTTCCAAGAATATAGGATCACCGTTAGCAAAAGTTTGTCTTAATATGGTTCATCTATCTTGTCAAATACAACATTGATTATAGCATAAATTTGTTGCAAAATATTTTGTTAGATATTTTTTATGAATTTTACCTACGTATAAAATATTTTTAAACCAGGGTTTAGCTCTGATACCATTTTGACGTAGGACAAAGACCCATGAGAAATATTATTAGTATTAAATTGGAGTTTTTTACAGCAAAATTGGACGCAAAAGTTGTAAGAAATTTGTGAATGATTAACTAATATCAATTCTTCACAAATAAGTTTAATAGAAATGTAAAAAATTAATAATGAATATAAATACCCAATTTAGAATGCGTGTTGGTAGCGTCGGATCTCGATAATGGACCTTTGTTCACGAGACAACAAGGCGATGATGATAGAGAATAATATAGAGATGAGATCACTTTTAAGGTTTGACATCGCACCATACAACACAAAAGTAGATTTCTCTCCGTTCAATTCTTTAATGAATAATTTATGAACTAGCGACATTCAAGAAATAACAAGAAGATAAAGCCAATCTCTAAGGGTCTACTTGGATTGAGGGTTAAGAGGGTTAAGTGAGGGGAAATAAAACCATGCTTGGTTTGAGGGTGGGGTTTAGGAGGAAGGGTTATAGAGGGTTAAGTGGGGGTTTATTTCACCCTCATTTGTCCATTTTTTAACACCCCCCCCAATTCGAAGGATTAACGAGGGTGATTGGGGGGTTTTGTTTAAAAAGTCATAAATATCCCTTATTTGTTCTATAAAATTAATGATTTTTTTTCTTCATTTTTTTTGTTTTCAACATGTTGTTCCATACTTTCCTAATTTGTGAAGATATTTTAACAAGTTCTAATCAAAATTTTAATCAAATTTAATTTTATGACATATGTAATAATGTTGTTTTGGTAACTATCATTTTTATTAATCATCCACTCACTCAAAACCTCAAATCCAAGCAAGAGTTATTAAACACCCCCCACTTAACTCTCCCTACAATCCAAACAAGATTCTACGTATTCACTCTACTCTCTCTCTCACTCTACTCTCCCTCATTTAACCCCACTTAACATTGCTTTTTTTTCCCCTCAATCCAAGCAGACCCTAAAGGTTTAACCCTAAGATAACTTAAAATCATAACTAATAAAAGAGAGAAATGATCTCTATCTAAAAAAAAAAATAACTAAAAGATAACATAAAATCTAAATATTCTCCATCACTAAGTAACTATATATCTTTGTTAGAGAATATCTAAAGTACTTGAATCAAACGGTAAATAAAATAACTTATCAATCTTAAAGAAAAGAAAAGAAAAGAATCTTGATTATGTGGTTAAGATATAAATTTAGTATGTTATATCTTCCAATCCTCCCTTCTTAACAAAATTTAAAATTATAAACTTTTAATTAAATGTACCCCATAACATTCCTATGTATCCAATATCAGCACTACTACATCACCACCACATGTTATCAACACCATCATACTCTTCCCTATCTCGCATCACTGGTACCCCTACTCTTTTAATGATGCAGTATGATCTATCATATCAAATCTAATGCAATCTTAACCAGATTGGATCCAAAACTAATCCAAATAATAAAAATTGGATTAGATCAAGCAAGCATGCCATTATTGGTAGTACTATTTGGGATCAATTACTCGTCATGTATAGAATTAAAACATGATAGTTGAAATTGAGAAGTGTTTTGGAGTACATTGTGATCACAATATGCCTATGAAGTTGCAAGAAAAACTCTACAAGACTTGCTATAAGACCAGCCATGCTTTAAAGCTACACAAGGTTGTCTTCTTTAGTCTGTAGTGCAATCCATGTCGCACGGACACGAATACGACACGTACACGTCGATACTCCAACAAGGCATTGCTTTTGGTGTGTCCTAGTGTACTATGTCGTGTCCGGCAAGACCCGACACGATACAAAACTCGTCAAGAATTACCAAGTAATCGAAACAGAGACCCACCAGCACCATTGAATTTAACCAAAAAATAGTGAGAAAAGAAAGTAGAGGCTAACCCTTGTGGAGCTGGATCATGGGGCTCTTGAACCGGCGTCCGGCGGCGCGGAACCATGCCGACTCCGTGGCAGGCATCTTCTGCAATTTCCCGGCACGCGGAGCCGGGGCCGACGGAGTAGGTTGAAGAGGAGGGGGTTTATCGTCGGCGTCGGCGGAGACGTCGAGGGAGAAGTAGTCGGCGGCGGGCGTGTCGTCGGGGATGTCGACGGAGGTGGAGGAGGAGACATTGTTGCGGAGAACCGAGTAGGTGTCGAAGGAGTCGTCGGCGTCGGCAGTGGGGAAGGAGAGCGCGTCGAGCGTTTCGTAGACGAAGGGAGCAGCAGCAGAGGAAGCCATGGAAGAGGAGGATGGGTTTGGGTTTTTATTTTATGGCGGCGAGTTTTGCTTTGTTCCGAGGATTTATATTGGATCCAGAATTGGATTGTAGGTTTCCGATTTTTATATATCACGTGCGCCAGGGATTCACCAAGGGGTGAGCAGAAAACAGGTTGAACCCGAAAACCGACCCGAACCTAAATAAGCAAACGGTTCGGTTTCAAACTAAACGGGTCGGATCGCGTTTTAACATTTCTGATATTTAGGGTTACATATTGTCTAATCAGAACCGGTACATGATGGTCTGATCAACCTATTGCACTTTGGTTCGCTTTTTCATGGATCAATCTACGAGAATGGAGACATAGTTAAACTTGACCCTAGAGTCTCATTCGCGACAGCCTTGACAATTCTCCTTGAAATCTTTTCATCGCCTATGAACCTCGTATTCGTACTCAGTCGAATTAAATTTAATCATGACCTGAACCTCCATCATTGGATGCTCGTGCTCATACTTTGATTTCATTGATTTCCCTTCTTGCCCAAATCTCGTTTTATCCCGAAATTGATCAACTTAGATCGTGTCAAGACAAAAATCTATTTGTGATTTGTTGTGCCTAAATTTTCAATTTTTGCCATTTTATGGAATTGTAACCTTTTAATAATTTCTTAGTTGTTTGTTAATGACCAATTTTTATATAGGATGGTAGACAGCCCTACAACCTTGATGTTGTTGTTCCCTTACCTTTCCAATTAGGACACCCTAGATTGTTTGTGTGTGATACCATAGTACTGTTTTGACCTAGAAGGATTAGTGTACCTAGGTGAGACTTCCAACTGCTATGGTATGTCCTGACCTTGTATTATTCCTTCAAATTGCATGATTTAGATAAATTTTCTTAAGACCTTGATTGTTGGGAAATAGGGACGTCACCCCATTAGTATCTGTTGTAGATATATATAGGTTAGTCCTTGATGTGGGGATGTGTGTCTATAAACATGTAGCTTATGAGATTTATGAGAGATTATAGTATCAGCCTTGATAGGATGTACTAGTCTTTTGGTGAGTATAAATGTGTTATGAGAGATAGGGGCCTATATGTCCAGGGGCGGATCCAAGTTGTTTGTTGGGTGGGCTGTAGCCCATCCGAATTTTTTTTTTTTTTCATTACATAGGGATATTTAGCCCATCTGAAAATTCCAGCCCACCCATTAACTAGGGCTGCTCCTCTGCGCCTCTACAGCTTCTATCTACACGCACGCGTGAGTCTGACTTTTGATTTCTCAATTCTCATTTCCTCCTTTCAACTCTTAAGTCTAAAGTCTGAAGAAGAGAAGAGTGAAGAGGCAAGACCAACCTAACTCCTAAGACCTGGGCTGCAGGCGGGAGGAGTTCACCTCTCCCATGTCCAACTCTTCCATTGTCCACTTCTCATGTAACTATGTAAGTTTTCTTCCTAGTTGCATTTCTTTCTTTTTTTTCTTTTCTGATCTACTTTTTTTTTAAACATGGTTTATTGTACTTATTTTGTTCCATTTTTTTTCGAATAGAACATTTTAGGGTTTGGAGAAGGTTAGGGGAGAATGATCTTTGTTAATCTGTGATGGACCCATGGTGGATTAGGAATTTAGGATTAGGGTTTGAAATTTGTGTTTAACACATCATAAATTATCCTCTTTTGCTCGAGGACGACGAGGAGGATGCCTGGATGAGTATGCTGTGCGATTTAATTTTTTGGTTTTGGTTAGGTTAAGACTTTTTTGGTTTTTGGTTTTGGTTAGGACGAGGACGTCGAGGAGGAAATATGATGTTAATTTGTAAGAAAAAATGTGTTAAACACAGCACACACATTTCTTTGAAATTTCAATTTTAAGAAAGAGCAGAAGTTGAGTATTTCTTTGAAATTTTAATTTGTACATTATTTAATACTTGAAACATTTTTCAGGAACGATTCATGGCAAATGGTGCGGAGCAAGTGATATTGGGAACTTGAAGTCCAACTGTTCTGTAAGCCAATTTGGTTGATTTACATTGATAAATGTTGATTAGTTTCTCTTTTGATTCTTAAATTAATCAATTGTTATCTATAATATATTAATTTTCTTTTCTTTTCTTTCTTTTTTTCGTTTAGGATAAAAATTTGGGCCGTTGATTATCATTCGACGTTATCTATCAATTATCTTGCTAGTTGCTACAATTTGAAGGTTAGTATTTCGATTATTTATCAATTATATATTATAAATTGGTAAATCATAGTTAGGCTTATACATTATTTATTTATTTAGAAATCAAGTTGGAGAAGAATATGAGTCAACCGTCCAAGCGTTTAAAAACATTGCATTTTGATCAAGCCAACACAATCAAGGTCGAAGAATGCGGTTGATTGTATGTTTCCTCTTTATTCAACTGTCTATGTCCAACAAAGCTTTGCAACCATCTCAGGTGAACTCTATGATGATGGTACTATTGGTAAGTACTATGGGTTCATAATGTCTTAAATTTGTTGGCTATATAGTTAGTAGACATTTATTTTCTATGGTTTCTAAAATGCACATAGAATTTTTTTTGGAGTTTGAAACTTTTCCATATTTGAATTCATATTCTAACGGGATAATATGCTTAGTTGCCAAATATGTGGACAATGTGACATGTTCTAATTGGACTAAATTGGAAACGGAATGGTTCATATTCGGTGTGGAATCTTTTCTTTGAATGTTTTTATTCATTGTAACAGGTATATAACCTTCAAATAGAGGGAAAACTCTGTCGAATTTTCGACATGAGATTAGCATTAGTGTAGTAGCCCACCCCGACTTTTAATCCTGGATCCGCCCCTGTATATGTCTTAGTAATGCATCGTCCTATGGTAATAGAATGTATTAATAGATGGTTAATAGGAAGATAATAGTTTGAGCATACCTATAGCCTATGATCAGTTCCTTTCCATCCTTAGTTAAGACCACTTTAAAATAGGTCCAGTCCCTTGGATATAGGTTCCAGTCCATATTTTATTGAAGTTTCATTACCGCCGTACAGCAGAGCAGTGTTGGAGGTATTCCTAGATTGACACTATTTAGATGTTCGTTTATTATTCCAGTGTTAGGAAGTGTTACCTTAGATATGGGTAGGTTAGAGGCTCTAGAAGGAGTACTCGATCTTAAATTTCGAGGACGAAATTTTTCTAAGGTGGGTAGAGTTGTAGCACCCAGTTTTTCAAATGAGGATAATTTTAAAATTTCGTGTTTATTATTATTTTAATATTGATATATTAATTTATGATATAATTTTTGGTGATTTTAAATCATTTTAAAAAAATTTAAATCAATAACTTGTGGTTTTGACGTTTGCTAGTGAAACCCTAGAGACTGTTTGACCTAGAGCCTAACAATGTGATTATGATATTTTAATGTCATTTTTGGCCTAAGGATATTTTTGCATTTGACCTCTTTGAATTATTTTGATATTTATTTTATTATTTATGATATTGTTTTGGGGTTATTTGAGTCGGGTTCGAATTTCATCTCAATCCGACTTGTAACGGGGACCCGGGGTAACTTAGACTCTAGTTGGACCCATGCATTAGTTAGCCATGGCCCATTTTTAATTAGTCATGTTAGAAAGATTAGTCATAATCCTAATTATTAGGTTAACCATTTAGAGTTTTTTTTATTTGACCCTTTTACCCCCAAATCCTAACCAAAATTGTTTTAAACACTTGTAACTAAGGGAGGGGCAAACTTGTAATATCAATGAATGGGGGGATATAACCATTGTGGCCGGCCCTAATAGGACTCTCATCTCATTTCCTTTCTTTGAGAAGTCTTTTTCCCAAGTGCTCTCAAGCTCTCCCAAGGAAGAAGCCTTTCTCCTTGGATTTTCTCTCCTTTAGGTAATATTTCCTTCTCTTTTATTTCTCCATTTTGCATTTAGAAAGTTTTAACCATAGGAATGACCCCCATTGTTGTGTCCCTATTTTGTGTCCTCTTGTGTCCATTATGTGTCCTTTAGGGATTTCTATTGTATTGTTGTGTCTTGTGTTCATGGAAAAACCCCCAAACTTGGACACACTTTATATTTAAAATATTAATTAAATGAATTAATTCATATTAAATCTCAGATTTGAATATGTAGAGATGTGTTCTTGAGTACTTTAGATTTCATTCATGTATCTCTTATAGATGTGTTCATGTTACATATATAGATTTGTGTATGTATTATATATATATATATATATATATATATATATATTATATATATATATATATATATATATTGTAATGAGATATATCTATATTTATATATGTAATAAATGGTTCATGATGATTATATAATCAAGTTTGTGAGTGTTGTTCGTCATAT